>JAZKJV010007738.1:0-76603 GCA_037367405.1 Ottelia alismoides
TATTCCAGCAGTAGGGAGTGTTGGTGGCATATTACTGGCGTGGGATGCGGATTTGTTGGTAGCTATAGAAGAAAGGTTGGGGCTTAGATCTGTTTCTGTGTTGCTAGAGCGCAAGTTCGAGGCCGATAGAGTGCTTCTTACTCCTGTGTATGGTGCTTCTAGGTGAAGGGGGGTGATCCTGTCCTGTGGGAGGAGCTGAAGACAACTAGAAGGGACTTTCTGGGAACCCCTTGGATCGTCGGTGGTGACTTCAATGTGACATTACTTTCCTCGGATCACTCGAGTGCAAAGTTCAGAAAGTTAGTATGCGATATTCATTCGGTCAGGCAATCTGAAGTGAGTAAGCAGATATGCGGAAGTTACGTGGAAGTATATGCAGATTATGCGATTTGTGTTTAGTTAATTTAAAATAATTTAAAATAATAAAAATACAATAAAAGTTGACAAAATATTAAATTGCATGATTTATTTCATCAAAAAGGAATGTAGGATTTAGACGGATGTTGGCCACACTTAAATTGAATCATATGAATATAATAAACTATAAAAGAAAGAAATGCTCATTGAAAAATCAGTGATGATGATTCAATTTATGCACAAGACATGCAAATACATTATTGACATTTGTAACATAGATCATCATCAAAATTTCTAAGTCAACGGATAAAAACCTAATACCAAATGACTCATATTTATGATTCTAGAATCTAAGGTTCTAAAAATATTATTGATGAGAATTCAAAAAAATCTTGATGTATAATAAAGCTTCAAAAAATATTATTTCTTAAGATGTGTAATTGGAGATATGGAAGAGGTCAAGTATTAATCCTATTTAATTTGCGACCGCATTTTTTTTTTGCGGCCAAAATAGGGGCAACACACTATGGTGTCCGCCCCTTTAGATTAATATAAAGAAAAGGAGAGAAATACTTACAGAACCAACGACTCAACACAAGTCCTGGAATGTACAATGACATTCTCACAATAGAAACATTACGAAGAAAAAAGAACACCATTTCTAACTAACCAAATTGCCCAAATATGAGCCAAGGGCTGATGTAAGTCTCTCCTCGGCTTACCATCAGCCTCCACAAGAGAGCTCCAGAACGCCTTCAAGTTCGGAATATTGATCCACCTCGAACCAAAATCGATACAAATGTGCGAAGTTATCGCGTAGTGGAAGAAGAGATGATCAATAGTCTCTATCTGGTTATTGCATAGCAACATATTTGACATCCCTGTAAAGAGCCTTGAACCCCATTCCCTTATCATGATTCTCTTCCTTCTGAGCAGCCACATAAAAAAACCCACTTTCTCGGGCAGCTTGAGCTTCCAGATAAGATTGCAATATCTGATGGCGGTGTCCATCCTTGAAGCCGACGGTATGCAAATCGCCTCGTACGCCCTCTTAATCGAAAAAGAGTTGTCTCTCCATACCAAGTGATCACGACCGACAGAAGGCCTATAAAGCTATCTCAGCGTCTCCAAGAGAAGCAAGAACTCCTCCAGCCGTTGGCCAGAGAATTAACAAGGAAGGTTGGCATCCAGTTACCATAAACCCAGAAATCAACAACACAAACATCGTGGTCAGCAGTCATAGCAAAGAGGTGAGGAAATTTGTTGGATAGCGCCCCATTCCCTGCCCACTTATCAGTCAAAAAGCAAAAGAATTACCATCATCAAGAACAGGCCTGAAAAGATCTTGGAAGTACGACATGTGACCGATAAGACCTCCCTCCAGAACGGTGACGTGTGCAAGCCTGGTCGATGAACCAAACGATTTGGTTGGTTGATGCCATAGATGCCACGTAAGAGTGCAATAGATGTCCTCACTTCCCCCACAGTCTTCCCATCCATTTTAGCAACAACGCCTCGTTCATGGTCTCTAACAATTTTACTCTGAGCCCACCTTCAGATTTTGGCAACGTCACCGTCTCCCAATAAACCAAATGGATACCGACACACTCCTGTCCCGGATATACTGCAAAGGAAACGATGCATCAACTTTTCCATCCGCTTCCGAATGCTGACAGACAAGAGACGAGACGACGCGAAGAAGACATGAATAGCTGCAAGAATTGCCTTCACCAATACCAAGCGCCCACCCCGAGATAGAATTGCTGCCTTCCAGCTAAAAAGCTTTTTCTCCATCTTTTCCTCAACCGACAACCATTATGACAATCTGATTCTGCCAAAAGCCAGAGGAAGACACATGCATCGCAGGGGAGAGAACCAGAAGCCGTGCCCAGTTACTCGCTACACGCACCAACCTCCTCATCCGACCAACCAAACGGCACCAGAGTAGACTTGCTGTGATTAAGGACCAACCTAGACATTTCACCAAAGACTTCAAGCGTTATTGCCATGTCCAAAGCTTCTCTCCTACCACCCTCAATAAAGAAGATTGTGTCATCAGCGTACTGCAAGAGAGGGATAGAAATGCCCTCGATAGAGTATCCCATTGTGAGTCCACCATTCTAAACCATGGAGGCGAGAACATCCGCTACGAGGACAAAAAGTAACGACGCAAGAGGACATCCCTGCCTAACACCTCTATGTGGTTGGAAGTAACCACCCTCCGGACGGCCATTAATTAAGACTGAATACGAAGCAGTAATAATACAACACTTCATCCAAGATACCCAACTATCTGAGAAGCCCCGTTTGCTCATTGCTGCCCATAGGAACCACCAGTCCACCGAATCATAAGCTTTTGAGAAGTCAATCTTCCAAAGAAGTCCCTTCTTCTTCTTCTTTCTCTTCCAGTCACCAATGATTTTCGTAGCCATAACTAGACAGGCTGAAATCTGTCTCCATGGGACAAAAGTCGACTGAAGAGGAGGATAATGTGATCCAGCACCCTGTTAAGCCTAGTTGCAAAAACCTTTGCCACAATCAAGTATATAGCACCAGAGAGAGCAATAGGCCTATAGTCCTCCATCCCCACATAGACATCATACTTGGGCAAAAGGAAAATGAAGTCCTGGTTAAGCTTCTCAAAACCCTCAATGCATCTGCAACACTCTTCTACCACCTCCAAAACCTCATCCCCAACCACAGACCAGAACTCCTTGTAGAAGTGGACCGGGAAACCATCGGGTCCAGGGGCATCATCTGCATTCAAATTCCATGCCGCGCTCTTTAATTCTTCCATGTGACCCTCTAGACCAGGTGGCTAGCGTGCTCGTCACAAATACGAGAGGCCCCCAGACCACTCCACCTCCACAGTCTGCCAGCAGCCCCGCTAGAGAACTCGCGAAAGTAAGTCGTGACTGCACTCCCCAACTCTCTATCCTCCCCCACCCTGGTCCCCATCAGCCACCAACGAATGGATGTAGTTGTATCGTCGCCTCCCGCTTGCCATTCCGTGAAAGAAGGCGATATTTGCATCTCCCTCCTTGATCCAAGAAACCCTAGACCTTTGCTTCCATTCTGTCACATGTTTCTTGTCCTCAATAAGAATGATTCTCTGAGCCGCCACCTTCATTTCCAGCTATGAAGCCTCCAGCTGCCTCTCATCTTCCAAGTCATCAAACAAAGCCACCTCTGCCTCTGCACTCGCTCGAAGAGCCAAGCTCACCTCTCTATTCTCCTTAAAAATACAAAGCTGCTTGCGAAGCAAAACAAGCTTTTGAGCCAGGCGAGAAGTTGCGGACCCGGACACCACAAAAGAAGACCAATGGCTAGAGACCAAACTTCTGAAGGCCTCCACCTGTAACTAAGCTCGCTCAAAGTGAAAGAAGCCCGGTCTCTGCACAGAATCGCCCGAATCCCAAACCAATGGTGTATGGTCTGATCTTGTACGCACCCTAAATGTTGGGAAAAACAACGGGAGATCCCCCATGAGCTCGAACGACGCCAGGAAACGGTCAATCCGAAAACGAGACCCAGAGTTCCTCCAAGTGTACTTCGTGTCGACCGCGTCAAGTACCTCCGATTCCGGCTCATCAATCAGATCTGCAAACTCCTCAAATTCCAACTCTTGACACCCCCTCAGCCGAGGGCGATCCGAAGAAAGCAGTGTGTCATTAAAATCCCCACCCACAAGCCACACACCCCCCGGGCGGGCACTCCTCGTTGCTCTTAGATCCGCTCACAGCTCATCCCTAAGAGCATGTAAGCAAGGACCATAAACATTCAAAAAGGAAACCAACGAACTCGTCAGGGTATTCTCCAGAACCATTGTGAGGACATGGGTTCCCCTCAACTCCGAATGAAACGAGAACAAAGAGTCTCTCCATGCAATGAACAAATCTCCTGCCATTCTACAGCATCAACGGTCCTGAAACTGGAAATCAGACCGACACCAATAGATTTCCAAAGCAAACTAAAGCACAAACTTAGCTTTGTTTCCTGGATAAGAACCACGTCACAACCCCACTCAGCGACCCTAGACCCCAGGTTCTTCTCTTTTCAGGGTCACCCAGACCCTCACATTCCATGTTAGGATCCTCATTGACGAACTCGTGAAGGACTTGTCGTGCGAACAACACCTGCAACCATCGCAATCTCCGCCTTTTGGTCTGAAACCATGATGTTCACAGCCTTTGAGCACCGCCTACTCATGTATGTCTTCGTTATCCTCATTCTTTCACCTCCCACCGATGTCAAGCTAATTGCGACCATAGACCCTCCAGCTAACCCGCCTTCCACTACTGCAGCACACGTCGAGGAGACATGTTGATAGCAACACTGCTCGATGCCACGACTCTTCCTGCCCCGCCTCCGGAGGAGAGTGAAGATCGTTCCTCACACACCCGACTGATTACCTCAAGGGCCTCCAGTCTAACATCGGGGATAACCCCGTCGACATCATTCATCCAAGACTTGTTTCCCAAACCAAGACTTAATTCTGGCGAAGATGACCCACGGATGAACTCGCACACTGATATGACTCCAAGAGGTTGATCCATCGAGCGGTTCGAGTGACCAGGCTACAGACCCAGACTCGGGCATCCGCTCCGAAGAGCCATAGAAAGGAAAGACACAGACCACCAAGTCGGATCCGAAAACCCTGCATGAAGTGCCACATTCGGAGCCCTGTATTTCCAGACAGCAACCGAAGAACATCATCGCCAACCGATATCCGAAGAGCCAGATCGCCACTGAGGATCCGAAAACCCGAACTGGCGAAGATCTTGAGGGTAGGCAGACCGAAGACCCAGATCTGCAGGCCCTCTCCACCCAACACTTCCAAAATTACTCAGGACTGCATGAGGGACCTTCTCGAAGATCCGCGCAGCTGCCCTATTGGTTTCACATATCCTCACATAAGGCACCTTATTCGAAAAACCAATAATTCGCATTCCCGCTAATCTCGTCTCCTTATATTCCTCCATAAACTTCTCTTTAAGCAGCCGCATATGCGGATTACTCGAACCACATATGCGCTTTAACCACATATGGCTGCATATGACATATACGGTTCGGAAGGGTAACCGCATATGCATATGCGGTCACATGGACCGCATTTTCGAACACTGCTCAGGTGACTTCATGGAGTGTGTTAGGGAGTTGGCTCTGGAGGTGCTTGACACCACGATTGGGAAATACACCTGATGTTACACCTCTTTGAGGCCCCCTTTGAACAGTTTCCTGGAGGGAAATTCCTAAGTAGTACCTCGGGATTACAAAAATCCCTAGGTACTACATCTTTTTTTATCTGGATACTACGACGGTGTCGTATTCTTAAAATGTGACACTGCCTAATGTTTTTTATCTGGATACTACAGAGGTAGCACATCTTGAATGTAAGACACCAACATCGCACATCCGGAATGCGATATTCTCTAAAAACCCTATTAAACCGATCGGGTGCCAATCGTCTCGTATCTCTTCTTCTGTCGCTTCTCTGCACACCCGAAGACATGTTACTCTGCCGCCCCCATTCGACCTCCTGCTCCACCGTCTCCACCACGATTCTCCTCCTCCGCTTCCACCTCTTGCATTGCCACCTCTCCTCCTGATTCCTCTGTTATATCTCGAAAGCTTAGGTCAAATCCTTGAATTTTTATATTGTTAGGTTTATGATAAATAATACATGCATTTTTTCTCAATTTCGTGATCCTATAATGTTGAGTTATACGTGGCCTCACGTATTAGGTCGGAATAGAGTCGATCTATTGTATGTTCCATTTCAAGGGTGCGATTATTGGTTCTTCAATGTCCAATGTGTGTAATTTTGGGTTAATGCCAAATATGGCCTTCGATGAGTTGTTGAACCTAGTCTACCGAAAGTTCAACCTGGACGTGAACGATAAAAAAATCAAACTATCACATCAAATCCCTCACGGCGCAGGCGAAGAGCCTATGTTTTCGTCTATCATCGATGATGATGTAAAAGGAGATTTTGTGTATGCTCGAACTATTGGGAAATCGACACCTACTGTCATTATTATTGAGAGTCTATCAGTAGGTAAAGTGTCGAATGTAGTTAATGCGGACGATCGCCTTACTTCTGGACCCGCCGTTGTCCGTAGCACAGATGATCCCATACCGCAACCATCTACAGATCACGAATGGTGCATAAGTGACGCCCTGCTGAGAGAGGTTAATTGTGCCTTGGACGTCTTTATCCATTGGGGAACCGATCATGAGCTGGAAGAGGGGAATGATCATGATGTGAAGATAATGTCGTAAATGAGGAGATGCGAATCGATGAACAAATTCCCCAACCAATTGTTCCCCGTTTACCATTTTCGGGGTGAGAGGATATGAAACTCATTCAACCTAAGAGGATGGCATTCGAAAGGAGTTTGCACTTGACGGTGTTGTTGATGAACTATGCAAGGGCAGAACCTTCAAATGTAAAGATGATTTGATGTATGTTGTGAAGAAACATCACATCCTCGCAGACTACGACTTCATGGTTAAAGAATCCACCAATTTCATCTGGTCTATTTTTTTATATCTACTGATCGAAAGGATGTGTTTGGTATTTACATGGTCATTACAGGAATTTCAATGGTTTGTAGGCGATCTCTAAGATAGAGTTTCATCACGCCCTGCTGAGTATTCTTCTTTTTTGATGCAGATGTCCAGGTGGGACCGCATATACGATATCGTATACCATGAGTGTCGGGAGATTACAGTCCAAAAAAAGGCAGAAATAGAGTAATGGTTGGTATTCCAATTTGCAGATGCGCTCACGATACACGAGGAGCATGTTGACCAGGCTCAAACAGAGGCTAGACGAGGAAGGGCTAGAGGGAGAGGAAGAGGCATGGGCAGAGCACGTGATCCATCCGTCGTACCAGTGGTAGAGGAGGAAGATGCGGGGGCGGATGCAGATGTTCCATCCCCATATTTGGAGAGCCAGTTCATCACACCAGTTGTCGAGCGGCAGAGTAAAGACATGCCAACACCGCAGACACCGATGAGACTGGGCGTGGACGTAAGGGATACTCAACCCATTTACTGCATGCTTACACCGCCACCGATGCCAACATTTGAGGACGACGACGTAGGACCCTCCCAAATAACGACGATAGATGAGGGCAGTCGTTTATTATTCTTTGATCCGCATGATACAATGAGGACATATCAACAGAGAAGAAGGCGATATAATTAGAAATTGAATTTTTTTACTATGGATGATGTGAAGTAACATGATGTTGTTCATGGAAACACATTTTGTAAAAGTCTAAGTTAATGAAATGTTAATATTTTTGAATGTTTGTGAGTCAATTATGTGTACATTTTGTTGACTCCAACATCATTGTAGGTGAGAGCTCAACAAAACCGTTGAATACCAAATCTTCCTAAAAAAGATGTGAATGATTGTGTGCATTTTGTTAATTCCAATTTCAATGTGGATGAATGGATATATTAGGAACATGTGCATTTAGTTTATTTCAATTTCAATGTGAAAATGAAGATCTACTATGAATGAATGTTGATATGCCAAAACTTCCTGGAAATGATGCAATTCCAGGGTGTTCTCTTATATCGCATTCCAGGCATGTGATATAGGAGAAACACCCTGGAATTGCATCATTTCCAGGAAGTTTTAGTTATATTGCATATCAAGCCTGCGAGATATAGAGAAACTACTTGGAATTGCATCATCAAGGAACGTTTAGCTATAGCGCTATCAAGCATGCGATATACTAGAAAGACCCTGCAATTGAGTCATTTTGTGAAGCTCTCTAATATATCGCATTATGGATGAGTGATATCGGTGTCGCACATTCAAGATGCACTACATCTATAGTATCCAGATTAAAAAACATTAGGCATTGTCACATTTTGAGAATGCGACACCGCTGTTGTATCCAGATTAAAAAAAGATGTAGTACCTACGGATTTTTGTAATCCCGAGGTACTACTTAGGAATTTCCCTCCAGTTTCCTGGCTTCTGTAGAGTTGATGGATATGTTCCCGTTTTCTACAATGCGAGTTCTTCCTAGGTCGAGATCGGATCAAACACCTATTTGTTGGGAGTCAGGTGCGGGGACATTTTCGAGGTCGATGTTTAGGTTCAAAAGAACATGGTTGCTGGACGATTGGTTCAAGGAGATGGTGATAAGCAGTTGGACTACTTTGCAGATGAAGGGTTCATCAGCACAACAGTTGGCACAGAAGATCAAGGGGTTGCGAGACATGTTTATAAAACATAAGAAAGAAGTGATCAGAACAGAGGTGAGAGGTGGGGAAATATTGTGAGGGAGCTTGCTAGATTGGATGGGATCGAAGATGGTCGAGATCTTAACATGGAGGAGTTGCAGAGGCGTGGGGAGCACCAGCAGGTTGTTGCTGAAGATGATAAGCAGAGGGAGATAGATTGACACCAAAGATCTAGACAGAAGTGGGTGACATAGGGTAATGCGAACACAAGGTTCTTCCACGTTGTAGCAAGTAGAAGGTGTTAGAGTATGCATCACTCATATGTATAGATGGGTAAATGGATCCTTCCAAGATCCATTTAACACATCCAGAGTTTAGTCTCACATCTACCAATGGTGGGACTTGGAGAGTCTGTGGAGGCTATATAAGAAGCCCCAGACCTCAAGTATCAGATGATAAAGAACAATGAAACATATGACCCTTTGAGGCCTTCTCCGGTGGTTTCATCCCGCTCCTTAAGGAGTAGGTTTCCACGAAAATCCCAGTATTCCTCAATGTTCTTTATCTTTTATTTTAGATACACTTCCGCATTATATTTTCTAACATGGTATCAGAGCGGGTCGATTCTCGAAGATTATTTTATGTTTATTGTTTGTTCGAGATTCGATTTTTGTTCTTTAAGATGTATTATTTGAAGATTTTTATCATGTATGGTTCAAGTTCGAGTGTTAGGGTTTCTTTTTGAAACCCTGATCATGCAAACATCTTGTTCTGTTCTTCCATGGTTCCTTGAACCTTGTTCCGTTCGATGCTCTCCAGTCCAGGCACGGCACATATTCCAGCAACATCTATCCATGATCGACAACCTCGCACGATCTCCAAGCGGGAGGCAGCAGTGTACGCCTCCAGCCGCATCTTCCAGGCCCAAGCGGAGCTCCATTGAGGCGCTCCAGGCCGCAAGCAGCAATCGATGTTGACTCCTTCCGCAACAAGGAGAGATCATGCATGTGGCGAGCTCCAATCAACGGCATCGCCACGAACCTCCAGGTGGCGACTCCGCTGCCCTTCTCCATCTCTGGGTTTCCTTCGAGAACCCTAAGCTGGTGGTGATGTCGCTGCTCCCTCCAGGCGGAGCCACACCTCTCCAAGTCTGCTTCCTTTTCGGGCATCCGTAATCACAGCTCCCCCTTCCAGGCAGAACCCTAGGCAGGCGATGAACCTGCTCTGATCTCGTGCGATGCAAGGCAGTGCGCTTCCAGCGACAACATCGCAACCTCCCAGTGCCGCAACTCCAGGCGGCACCGCTCGCATTGTCGCCTTCCACTCCTCGTGTGATCCCCATGTGATGCCTCGAGCCCCTTAAAGCGGCACACCCATGGGGGTCGCATCTTCTTCAGGCCACACGATGCTTCCAAGCAAAGTTCCTCCTTCTATCAGCGACACCGCCCCTTCACCTTTGACGATCTGGAGCTTCTCCAGATCTAGGCGGTGGCTATCTGTAGCAAACCCCATCGAGGGCAACAGGATGAGAGAAAGGGTTCCCATTGGGAACCCTAAATAAAAAGGGGGTCCAGTTTTATAAAAAAAATGGTGGAAGAAATTTTAAAAAAATAATAAAGCGGTTGAATGTATGGGCCCAAGTGGGTTGTTAGTTCTAGAATAAATATCTGAGAGAAAAAGGGGCCAGCCGAGAAAAAAAGGAAATGGCTACAAAAAAGGAGAAGAGAGAGAAGTTAAAAGAGGAGCAACCGTACAGAAAAATGTCGTACAAGAAAAAAAGGGGATATTTTGTGCAAAAAAGAAGAAAAAAGAAGCACAAAAAAATTGCATATGGAGGTGCATACAAAAAACCGTACACAGGAAAAAATGATAAGTTGACTATCAAAAAACAAAAATAGCCAAGAAAAAAACGTTTAAATAGAAAAAATGGGACACCTTAGTGGTGTTTCTTGTTTTCCCCATCTTTCATGTCTTCTCTTGATTTTACGGATGTCATTATTTTCCGACAAGTATAGGAGAAAAGGGGAGTATTGTGTAGAGTTACAAGCCACATTGACGGATTCTCCAGATTCCAGATTCAGATGTCAGATTCTAGGCCAGCCAGTTGTTCAGACTCCAGATTTCAGTTTTTCAGACTAGACAATTATTTTCCGAGTCTTCAGTTTGATGGACACATGTTTGCCATCACTTTTTCAGTGGTCCCCATCTTTTGTTTTTTATCAGAGTTTTCATGTGTTCCATTGGGACTCCAGAATAGAGATCTCATTCTTTATGCCATGTGGGTTATGATTTTCATGTGGTTTCATAGGGACTCCAGAGTAGAGATCCCATTCTCTGAGCTAGTATGGGAGAGACCTAGTTCTCCGACGAGGAGACTTTTCAGACTTCATTCTCCAGCGACCGTGGACTTCGACGAGGATTGTCACAATGGATTTTTTCAGTTCAGCTCTTTCAGAGATGGAGCAGTTATCTACATGATGTGGCGGGCCAGAGTTCTCAACGTGGAGACTCATTTCCAATTGCAATGACTCTTACAAGCGTAGTACATAGCACATGTTCTCCGACGAAGAGATTTAGTTTGACTCACACTTCAGCTCATTTGTTCCTCCTCACCTACATGGCATGAGAAGCAACGTCCTCGAAATCAACCGACAGTTGTACGCGTTGAGTTGATATTGTTTGTAGTGTCTGGTATTGTGAATTTGAGTGATTTCCTTCTGTTTATCCAAGCTGAACATTGCATGTTCCAGCTTGAGGGGGAGTGTTAGAGTATGTATCACTCATATGTATATATAGGTAAATGGATCCTTCCAAGATTCATTTACCACATCCAGAGTTTAGTCCCACAACTACCAGTGGTGGGACTTGGAAAGGTTGTGGAGGCTATATAAGAAGCCCCTGACCTCCTTTATCAGATGAGAAAGTTCAATGAAACATATGACCCTTTGAGGCCTTCTCCTATGGTTTCATTCCGCTCCTTAGGAAGTAGGGTTCCATGTAAAATCTCGGTGTTCCTCAATGTTCTTTATCTTTTATTTCTTATACACTTCTGCATTATATTTTCTAACAGAAGGAAAAAGAGAAACCTGATTCACGACTTGCAGGTGGAGGGAGAGAGAGTTCACGAAGACAAGATGATAGGTGTAGCAACCGTGAAGCACATTCGGATGTTTAGCATGAGGGTACCATCTTTCAAACCAAATGGACAGGAAGGAGTGCCAGATCCTTAGGGCCCGGTCGACAGAAGTTACTTGTTTCAGAATTCACTAGAGCGGAGGTGTGCAGGAAGGACGGTCTTTGACCTCAATGCAGAGCGAGTGGAGGAGTTCAAACCCATAGCATTATCTAATGCTATTTATCTCATTGTGATTGTGACCAAGGTGTTGACTAACCTACTCAAAAGGTTGTTAGACGATCTTGTTCTGCAGGCTCAGACGACTTTTATTCAGGGTCGACAACTGTTGGAGGGAGTGGTTATGGCTTCAGATATAGTCTCAGATTAAAAGAGAAAATGAGTTGTGAGTTCTTTGGAAGGTTGATTTTTCGAAGGCTTATGATAGCATGAACTGGAAGTTTATTTAAGCATCGCTGGTCAAGAGGGGATTTCTGGACATTTGGGTTGATTGGATGAAGGGGTGCATTACCACCAACTTGTCTTCGATGCTTGTTAAGGGGAAGCAAGAAGAGGTATCTTTCATCCACAGAGGGGGGTGAGGCAGGGATGTTCCCTTGCCCTTATTCATTATAGCAACATACGCTTTGGCAGTTATGTCAGGTTTTGCAGAGGAATTGTGTTTCTTTATATGTTACTCCAAAGGAAATTTTCTTTGTTGATTTTACAGCATGTGGATGATACTATTTCCTTCAAAGATGTAGCGGAATGCAAGGCGATCAGGGTGATGCTTGATATCTTTGGTGATCTGTCAAGATTGAAGGTTAATGGTGTAAAATCGGCTTTTGTACCTTTTAACCACTCTGCGGAGGAGGTGCTGACTTGTGTGGAGATCTTAACGACACCAAAGAGTTTTCCTATCAGCTATTTAGGCTTACCTCTGACGTGCTTGAGACTTAGACAGATTGATTAGTTGCTTGTTGTAGAGAAGCTGGTGAAGAAGATGGTTGGCTGGAAAGCTTCAAAGCTTTCGAAAGGTGGAAGACTTGTTTTGGTGAAGGTTGTTCTTTTAGCAATTCTCATTTTCTTCCTCTCAACAAGAGTCTTACCGGTGAGAGTTCATAAGAGGTTGGAGGCATTGATGCGATGCTTCATTTGATTGTTGTCACATGAGGGCAGGGGCCTTGTGCTGGTGAAGTGGTCGGTGTAACCACTCCAATCAAGGAGGGAGGACTCAGAGTGCTGAGGATTGGATATATGAACAAAGTGTTGCTTGCGAAGTGGGTGATATGGATTTGGGGAGCTCGGAGTGATATGTTATCTAGGCTGGTTAGATCTATTTACCAATGTATCTCCCAGCCTTTATGCTCGTTCTGATGATGTGGTTTCGTCAACCACTTCTGGAGAGGGGTCTGTTCAGTCGTGTCCGTCTTGTTATACTCATTGCGAAGCGGATTCCGATTCTGGACAGACGATTGGACCGAGGGAACTTTTTGTGACTTCTACGCCATACTTTTTGCTTTAGCGGTGGACAAGGACGATTGTGTTGCAAATGTGTGGTCTGATGGTTCTTGGACTCCCGAGTTTGTGGCTGAGTTATCGGATAAGAGATTGTAGGAGTTTGTTTCTCCCTAGCAGACTGGCGAGACTCGATGTACCGGCAAAAGGAAGAGATTCTTAGTGCTGGAGAGAATGGACATTCACAGTCAAGAAGGCATATAAGGTGTTGATTGCACTGCCTCCTTCGACAAATTTGGGAATTTCTCGGGATTGTGCTAGGATATGGAGCTGGAAGATACCTTCAAGGGTGAAGGTGTTATTGTGGTTGTTAAAAAGAGAGAGTCTTGACAGCTACATGATGAGTTAGTTTTTTCCTGGCGCGGAGGAGGGTTGCAGAAGATGTGGAGGATCGATGGAAGATGTTGATCCCCTCATTTTTCAATATCCTGCCCAGTAGACTTGTGGTGAAATGCAAACTTCCAAGCATCCAGTGGAGAGATAAGGTTTCCTTTTGGGATTCGTTGAGTGGTAGCTGGTTGGTTTCAGAAGAAGGGTGGACAAAGGTTTGCATGCTTATCCGAGCGTTGTGGCTAGCTAGAAACGCCGTTGTTTTTTAGGGCGAGAGGTTTTACTTTAAAAACATCCACAGGCATGCCAGAGCCCTGTTTGTTTGAAATTTGGCAGAAGTAACTGCGCTATTTTCTATAATTTTTAATACAATTTTTGGATGGACCTCTAATGGAGATCCATACCATCTTTTCCTAAAAAAACTAGCCGTAAGAACAAACGTGCACGGGTGGATCCCTTGCTTTAAACTATAGGAATAGTGATGCACTTGTGAATCTCTCAATGAGAGCTACTCCACAAATGATTGAAGTGGGTAAAATATCCCTTTCTTGTTTCCAAAGCCAAAAATGATAAATATATGGATGTCTACTTGTATTAATGCAGCGTAGCAATCCAAGATGGCATGATCTTTTCTCATATCCTTAAATGTACTAAGCCTTATCCCACTATAAGTAGGGTCGGCTACATGGATTCTTGCTCAAATCCATGTTGAAAGATTCGACTATTTTTTACGCTGGCCGTTGACTACCTAACACAACCCCTGCAAGAGTGGGATTTGAACCCTGGTCTTTTGTGTGGTAGACACACTGTACTACCACTAGACCATTAAGTGTGTATCTTTTCTCATATCCTTGCTGTGATTTTTTTCTTTTGGGAGATCCATGCAGAAGCCTTCCCCTACCATCCGTATGTAATTGTCCTATAACTCACAATCCCAAAAAAATACAGATCCCAACTAAGTAGATGCAGCTAACTTACATGTAATCAATGAAAATTGAAGAAAAGAAGATGGAAAAAAGACGGGCTGTTTACCCATGGCAATTGATGCAGATCACCTCCATCACAATTTGCATTTCTTACTTCAGTACTATGAAGTGAACTCCATTTCCGCGGACAGTCCGAAACCAGTGAAAGAAGTCGTTCGCTTCCCTGAAAACAAGAAGCAACCATAAAAAATCTAGGAAATAGATTACCGTTATTCAAGCTCGTTAAAAGAAAGCACTCCGCACCTGAAGCGCTCTCCAGTGAGAGTAGACACGGAACAGCAACCAGAAGAATGGTATATTAGGCAACGGCAAAACCTGAAACCAAATGACGCGTATTGAAAACTAGATATCAGAACAATTATTAAAAAAACTCCATGACAGTAGTCTTCACAACTCGTACAAAAATAATATATGGGGAATACTGCAAAAAAATATCACCAGGGTTGTCCATGAAACAACGATCCTCACATCCTGGTGTTAAGATGTGGTAACGGAGCTGGTCTAGAAAAACAAGTACAGATCGGTTCTTGGAATATATATTCTGACTGGCAACATCCATGGATGTTGGTGGCAATGACCAAGAAGAATATTAACTGAATACATGGGAAACTAACAAGCATGCGAAAAAAAACTATTTATCATTCACTTGTAAAAAAGACGGCTTGAGAATTTTTCTTTTTCTTTTTTTGAGAAAAAGGCTAGGGATGTAATAAATAAAGCTGTCGCATCTTGGTGAATCGATGTGAGGATAGAATCCATTTATTAGAGCATAGAATCATCTTATTCAGAGTGCTGGGCGGTCTTGTCTGAGTGAGGATCATTTTAGATAGAAGGAAACTCAATGCTGGACGGATCTTCTCGTGGCCGGTCCAGCCTCCAGGAGGATGGCAACCACATTGGAGGCGCTTAGGCAGATGTTGATGCCATTCAAGCAGGAGGGTCAGCTTCAATATATAGAGAGGGGGCATTGGTACAAGGGAAGGTGGCCCACCTCAACCTTGTTGAGGATGCCAGGGGGCTCTCGGAGGAGGAGAAAGCAACTAATGGGGAGCACCATCAGGTGTTGGTTGATCAAGACCATAAGCGTGAGGAAGAGTGGAGGTAGTGCTCCAAACAACGGTGGCTAAAGGAAAAGGATGCCAATACTCGTTTTACATAATGTGGGTCTGGTCCGGCCGCTATGTTCAGAGGAGACATTGTGCAATTATCGACATGGCGCGTACTGGCAAGGGGGCTCGAAGAGGACTACATGGAGCTGCTGCGGTGGTCTAAAGAGGGTTGGACGAAGATGCATTGGCGTCGTCCGAGGCTTGCAGACGGCCTACTGCATCCAAAACTGCAGGATCAGGTCCGCGTGAAGGGAGTGCATGTGAGTGGTCTGTCGAGCATCTGAGAACTACTGGGGGCGATGTGGAGGTAGTCGACGTCGAGTCCTCGGGATGTCGTCCGGGAGAGCCGCTGGGCCCTGTCCTCAAGGTTAGAGGCCTTGCTCCGGAGTTGCTCGGATGGAGGAGGCGTCGGGTTGCAGGGAGGAACATTTACATAGAGCTCGCCATGATGGATCACAAGTCTGGAGGCAGTCAAGGCCCTAAATGTCGATTTCGATCACCATTTCGGTGACCGACCAAAACGGAATTTCGATGAAATTTCGATCATTTCGGTCATTTTTGTACTAGGGTCCCCATATTTCAACCATTTCGGTCGAAATTTTGATTTTGAGTGGATATCGATATTCGACAGAAATTCGATCGAATTTCGATGAAATTTGAGGCCATGGAGGCGATGTCCGGAAAGCTCGAAGGGTGACTGAGGAGGTGGGGGTGTCGTTGGGAGATGAGATGTTGCGGTCGACCAGAGATCCAACACGACGATCCGATCAACCTTTGGAAGACAGATCGGCGTAATCGTCGGGGGTGTCCCCTCGTCTTCCCCACGTGATCCGTTTCGGGACTCCCAACCTTCCCCATTTGGAGGCGCGTCACGCTTCTCAAATCCCTTTCTTCGCGGCGGGAAGGATTCCTTCTGCTGATGTGGCGCTAAATGCGTTGGAGCGGTCTGGAAGGCACGCCTTATCAGTCGGTGTGGGCCCAAAAAGGGCTGGCTTTTCAGACCATGTGGGTCAACCTGCCCTGGAGGGAGAATCGAGGGTCCGGATGGGAGGTACTAGCAGCGATCTGTGGGTTGGAGGATCCGCATTGGGTTTGAACCCGATTATGCCACCAGGTTCTTCTTCGACAGACCAACAGGGTGAAGGGTTAGGGCGGACCCTGACTGATGCTATCAACCACGACTTTTTCTCAGGTGGGGCGATGCTAGAGGGGGGAGGGGGAGGGCGGGGATGGATCTTCGAGGGGGGAGGGGTTGACGAGGGAGGACATCCTGGAAGAGGTTGAAGACTGCGTGGGGTCCCTGTGCGAAGAGGGCACGCTGCAGGTGGGGGCTTTTGTGGAAGGTCCCAGGGGTACAAAAGCTCTTGATGGTGTGTAAGGGCTCCGGAGCATGGAGGGGGGAGCCCCCAGGTTCGGGGCATGCTATGTTAGGAAGGCTAACCAGGAGAGAAAGCTGAGGAGAGCGATGATGCTCACAGAAGCGGAAGGGGGGGAAGGTGATCAGAGGTCGTCACCGACCTTCACGACCTTCCATGTTAATCAGAGTCGTATCCGCATTTTGGATAGGTCTGTGGCTGAGCGCCTGGGCTTTGGCTCCACCTTAGAAGTCAAAGCAGGTACTAAGCCAATGAAGATTCTTTCATAGAACGTGAGGGGGATGGGTCAGTCTGAAAAAAGATTGGGAGTAAGGAACCTTATATCTGATGCTGGTGCTGATATTTTTCTACTACAAGAAACAAAACTGTCCTCAGGAGTGGACGCCGCAACAAGAGGGCTGGACGAAGGTCGGTTTGAGTTGGCTGAGCGGGAGGCGTAAGGCGCTTTGGGCGGTCTGATGTCGGGGTGGAGGAGGGATGCTTTCGACCTTCTGGAGGAGTCGAAATATATGTTCTGCTTGTCGATATTGCTCCGGCGGAGGGCGGATGATCTTGAGATACTAATCATGAACGTTTATGGCCCGAACAACGGCGAAAGGGGAACTTTGGCAAATGAGCTTGAACAATTGGGTAATTCGAGAATGGTTGGGATATGGATCATTGGGGGAGATCTCAACGTTACTTTGCTACTGTATGTCCGCCCGCAAAGAGGTGGTGGCAGGGACCCTGGCTGGGAAGAGTTCCGTGGGATGGTTCACAATTTGGGTCTGTCAATTTTTTATACTGCTGGTTGCGCCTTTACCTGGCGTAATGTAAGATCGCGTTCCAGATTGGACTGATTCCTGCTTTCTCCGGAGGGAGTGGAGATGTTTCCCCTTTCAAGGACCCGTGCTCTTCCACGTGCGCATTCGGACCATACACCGATTATATGGTCGCCTGGTAAGAACAATGAAACAGATTCTTCTTTTGTTTTGAACGAAGTTGGCTTTTGGAGGAGGGATTCAGAGAGATGGTGGTAGAGCATTGGAGAGGGGGTACCGCTGAGGGCTCGACAGTTTCGAAGTTGGCATCCAAACTCATGTCATTGAGGTCTTTTCTTACATCCTTTGGGAAGGAGGTGAGGACGAGACGGAGAGCGAAGAGGGTAGAGGCCCAAGCTGAAGTAGCTATATTAGATGGTTTGGATGACACGAGAGGTCTTCTTGAGATGGAGATCAAGGAGAGGCAGGGCCTACTTGAGGAGCTCCTGCTAGAAGACAGAAAAAAAGAGGTGGAGTGGCGGCAACGATCTAGGCAGAAGTGGCTTAAGGAGGGGGACACCAACACGAGATTTTTCCATTCCATGGCCTCAAGGCAGCGGAGACGGAACCACATCCACAACCATGGTTCGGAAATGCGGTCCATGCGGCCGCATATGCGGCCGCATATGCGTATTCGGTCACTTGACCGAAGCGCATATGTCATATGCGGCTATATGCGGTCAAAACGCATATGCGGTATATGCGGCCGCATATCTAATAGGATTCATGTTAATCCATGGCATGTTGATGACACATTAACTTGGTTTTTTTTCCGAGCAACTCTTATATCATCATTTAGATTGATGCATCTTTTCATTATTCTTGTATATGTTGCGTTTGGGAACATAATCTACGGTATTTTTTTCTCATATCCATTTCTCCCAGTGTTCTCAACACTTATAAATGATTGTTTACTGTTTTTTGAATTTTCTATCTAATGAAATTCATTCTAATTCTTCAAATAAAACATGAAATAATTGACTAACAGAGTTGCACTTTACATTTTTGTGCTTCTAATAAATTGTATATGAAAATACAATTTTCACCTATATTTTGTGTCAACATGTTTTGTCCAAATTTTGGGTGTATCATTCGTATACCTATGATTATTCTTTAGCTTTTGTTATCTATATGATCTAATACATACATTAATAATTTTCTTATAAAATTCATGTGTTCCTGGTATTTTGTTATATCGTCAACTTTGTTTATATAATCACATTTTATTATTTATTTTATAATATTTTATATTAAAATATTATAAACCGCATAAACCGCATATACTTCCGTATACTCCTCCGCATATCCGCTTACTAGCTTTAGACCGCATGACCGAACGAATACCGCATACCGCATTTTTGAACCTTGTCCACAACATTGACATTGGGGGGTTCGAGCTTCGGGGGAGGCGACGATTGGGAGTGCCTTGAGGGTGCATTTTGTGGAGGCCACACAGAGGAAAAAAAGGGAGCGGGTAGGGGCGGTTAGGGACTGGGGTGGAGACATTGTCGATTGCGCAAGCTGAGGGTCTACTGGTTCCATTTTCGGAAGAAGAGGCGAAGCGAGCGATATGGGACTTGAACGCGAATGGAGCTCCTGCTCTGGATGGTTTCCCAGTGTTGTTCTACCGAAAATTCTGGGATCTGTTAAAGGAGGAGGTCTTAGATGTGTTGAACGAATTCAGGGAAGGAAATAGAGGACTTGAGAAGATCAACCGGGCGCTTTTGTTCATGTTGCCCAAGAAGGAAACCCCCCTGCAGGTGGAAGACTTTAGGCCTATTGCGCTCTCCAACGCAATTTGCCTCATTGTTGCAAAGATTCTGGCAAATAGATTGAAGGGGGTCCTAGACTCGGTTGTGCTTAGGGGACAATCATCATTCATCCAATGGAGACAGATGACAAATGATTTAGTGATGGCTTCGGAGATCTGTCTTGACTGGAAACGGATGAAGGCGAGAGGGGCCCTATGGAAGATTGACTACACGAAGGCTTATGATTGTGTTGATTGGAGGTTCTTGTGGCTCTCTTTACGGAGAAGAGGTTTCTCAGATATGTGGGTGGATTGGATGAAGAGATGCATCACTACTTCCTCCTACACTATCCTAGTGAACGGTAAACCTGAGGGCGGCTTCTTCCAGTAGCAACGTGGTGTGAGGTAGGGGTGTCCCTGGCCCCTATGTTGTTCATCCTGGTGGCGGATGCTTTGGGGGTTCTATTTAGGTAGGTTGTTGAGGCAGGCTAGTGTAAGGGGTTCTGCAAGGACATCTTGATCACTCTGTCACAGTATGCAGATGATACGATCCTCTTTCTCAACGGCACAAAGGGTCCGAATGCTAATGCAGTGCATCTGGTAGACATTTTTGAAGAACTTTTGGGATTAGAGATTAATAAGAGTAAGTCGACGGTCATTCCTTTAGGTCTGAACAAAGCGGAATGTTTCACCATTGCAGAGATAACTGATTGCTCGTTGGGGGATCTTCCCATCCCTTATCTGGGACTTCCTTTAGTTGCTGGGAAGCTCAAGAGCGTAGATTGGGATGAGGTGGTAAGGCGGATGGAGCAGAGATTGACAGGGTGGAAAGCGATCACCTTATCTAGAGGGGGAAAGTTAGTCCTTCTGAAGCACGTCATCTCGGCTATACCTATCTTTTTCTTCTCTACTAGACTGATGTCGGTGGGGGTTAGAAGAAAAGTGGAGTCATTAATGAGGAGATTCTTCTAGTCTGATGGGAAGCAACATTGCCTTGGGATGCATCTTGTAAGCTGGGAAGAGATCACGAGGGGGCGCAATGAAGGTTGACTTAGCGTTCGGGATGTAGAGTGTATGAATAAGGCGCTCATCGCCAAATGGGTGATCCGCATTTGAGGTCCATCTACATTACCGGTTGCTAGATTGATAAGGAAGATTTATGGTGTTAGAGGCGAACTTCAGACAGAGAGTACGCTATGAGTTCCCGCTTTGGACCGGTATCCGTGAGGTGTTGTCGTTGTTGACGCCCAGACTCAGGTCGAAGGTGGGTGATGGTTACCTTTTTAGCTTCTTGCACGATGACTGGACTGGGAGGGCACATTGGAAGACAAATTTCTGTGCATGTTCCCTTTGACGAATTTGAAGGAGGTCACGCTCTCGCAGATTGCGAATGCGGGAACGTGGTAGCCACGGTTTATGGCAGACCTCTCTGACCAGCGCTCGGAGGATTACCTTGGCATGGAGGCGGAGTTTCCTCCATCTAGGGACTTCTCGCAAGACAGAGATCACTTTCAGTGGACGGATAACAAATTCTCAGTGAAGAAAGTTTACAAAGAGCTCATGACGAGGGAGGAGGAACTTGATGGGGAGTTGTGTCAGGACTTGAGAATAGTATGGGCAGTAAAGATCCTGAATAGAGTAAAGATTTTCCTTTGGTGCTTGAGACGAGGCCGCATATGTGATAAAGCATGGAGGGGGAGATTGTTCGGTATGGCAGACACGCAGTGCGATAGATGCGAAAAAGCGGAGGAGGACTCATATCATTTGTTTTTCAAGTGCTCAGGATCTCAACGGGTCTGGAGAGAGGTTGGATTTTCTTGGGTGGAGAGCGTTGGGACATCACAATTCTCGACGTCTATCTGGTCGATTGGCACAAATTCTACGGATGATTGCTCGAAGCCTTTTGCTGCTCTCTGGGCCATTTCGTCTGGGCAGAACGATTTGATCTTCAATAACCAGAAGTTTTATGTTGAGAACGTAGTGGTTCACTGTAATGCGCTTTATAATTTCAGGATCTTACGGTAGTGTACTCTAAACTATTTTTAATGGAATTATTTCGATGGTGACCCCCACAATGGGGGGTCACCTGTTTTAGATTTTTAAAAAATACCTCTATTAATGTTTGCGGGGTGAAGTTCTTGTCGATATGCATCACCTTCCTTTATGTGCATGGGGATGAAGCAAAATTATGGAAATAACATATATTGTCAACATACACAACATGCAATATGTTTATATTGCATTATATATGTTACATGACTAATACATATATTGAAATACTTTGAATACTAAACACTCGATTTGCTAAACCTAATTGAAGAACTGTTATATGCACTCCATGTCGCACCATACCCTACCAAAAATGAATTTGTTATGACTAATACATAATTTTTTAGATATAGAAGAAATATATCTTAGTATATAACAAATTAAATTGTTAGTTATTAATACTTAAGATATCATAAAATTAATATATAAAGTATAACAAATTGAGTACTAAACTTGTGCAGCCCGAGACAGCACCTCGGGAGGGCCTCAACGCTTCAGTGCCTCAAGGACCACCTTAGCACCTCAATGCGCATTTTTTAAAACCATGACAGTAGCTATGTACTCTCTATGGCATTCCGGAGGTGATCGGATGGAGGAAAACTCATGCTCACATCGGTGTATGGCCCATCTGGTCCCTCAGCTATAGATGATCTTTAGGGTGGAAAATGCAGTTAGCTCATGCTCATTTTCTAGATGTTCCGTATGTGGAGAAAAAGTAGATAACGAAAGGAAATACTTTATTCAAGGGGTATGGGTATAGCATGAAATCCTAGAGCCCAAAAAGAAATAATTATACAACCAGAGGGGTTTATAGGACTCAAAAAAGAAATAAAGAGGTAATAAAATTAAATAACTCTAACACTCCCCATCAAGTTAACGCATACCTATTGATAATGCTCTACTTGAAAATCAACCAGGATATGTGTTTCTTCCACAAGACCTTCATGAATATATTGCAAACTGAAGATCTATGGAGATATGAGGAGTAGTGATCTTCCCTCGCATTTCGAATGAAATAATCAACTTCAATGCGATTAGTCCGCTCGTGGAATACGAGATTGGTGACAATATATATAGTGGACTTGTTTTCATAGTACAAAGGTGCTGAAGTACTAGCAGGAAGTCTAAGCACCTATACAAAGGAGACTAGTTGAGTAATCTCACAAGTCGCTTGACCATCGCCTTGTATTCAACTTTTACACTCGATCTAGAACCATTGTCCGCTTCTTACGTGTTAGAAAATATAATGTGGAAGCAAATATCAGAGGAAAAGAATAAAACATTATGGACATCAGGATTTTATGTGGAACCTTACTCCCTAAGGAGCGGGATGAAACCACGGGAGAATGCCTCAAAGGGTCATATGTTTCATTGAACTTTCTCATTGGATACATGAGGTCTGGGCTTCTTGTATAGCCTCCACAGACTCTCCAAGTCCCACCACTGGTAGATGTGTGACTAAACTCTGGATGTCGTGAATGGATCTTGGAAGGATCCATTTGCCCGTCTTCACATATAATGATGCATCCTCTAACACTCTCCCTCAAGTTGGAGCATGCAATATTCAGCTTGGACAAATGGAAAGAAATCACTCAAACTCACACTACAAAACACTACAGACAATATCAACTCAACGCGTACAATTGTCGGTTGTTGTTGAGGACGTTGCTTCTCATGTTGTGCAAGTGAAGAGGAACAAATGGGCTGGAGTGTGAGTCAAACTGAATCTCCTCGTTTGAGAGCATGTGCTATGTAATGTGCCTGTTACAGTTACTGCAAATGAAATGAGTATCCTCATTGGAGTACTTTGGCCTCACACAATATGTGGACAATTCCTCCATCTCTGAAAGGGCTGAACTAAAAAGGTTGTGGAGATAATCCTCGTCGGAGTCCACGGTCGCTGGAGAATGGAATCTGAAAAGTCTCCTCGTCGGAGAACTAGGTCTCTCTCATACTGACTCCCTGGGATCTCTACTCTAGAGTCCCTATGAAACCACATGAAAACCCTAATCCACATGGCATAGGAAATGAGATCTCTACTCTGGAGTCCCTATGGAACACATGAAAGCTCTGACCAAAATAAAAGATTTGGCCTACTAAAAAAATGATGGCAAATATGTGCACATCAAACTGAAGACTCAGAAACATTTGAACGTCGAGTCTGATCATCTGTAGAGTCTGGAAAATTTGGTTGCCTTGGAATGGAGAATCTGCAAATGCGACCTGTAGAACTCTACACAATACTCCCTCTTTCTCTCATATTTGTCAGAAAACAATGGCATTGACAAAGTTGGGAGAAGACGAGAAATGGGAGAACATGAATCACATAAGTCGTCTACATTTTTTCAACTTTTTGTTTCAATTTTTTTTTAAAACTATTGGCTATTTCATTTCATTTTTTAATAGCCATCACACTCCCATTTTTTAAAGCATACGGTTTTTGTGTACGAACTTTTTCTCTTTTTTAAAAAAATGCGCCCAAATTTGGGACAAAAAAACATACTCCCCCTTTTTTTCTGAGACATACGACCCTCACATGGGCCTTAGTCCCTTTCTTTTTTTTCCTTTTTTTCCGCATAGCAACAGCCTTCTTAGGCTATATTTTTTTTCTCTTATTTATGATTCCCAATGGGAACCCCTCTCTCGTGAAAGACTAATGCCCTCGAAGGGGCTTTTCTTTTTCTGCCACCGCCTGTGAGGATGCGAAGATACGTCTAGAGGTGCCTCTAACAGGGAGTTACGCCGGAGCTCGTCGCCTGGAGAGGGAGTTGTGGGGGCTACGCGTCGATCTTGGACGCGTGGAGCCCTGGAACCCTAAGCAGTGGTGTCGCCTCCCGAGTTGTTGGCTGAAGGGTCGCGCGAAGGGGGTCGCCGATGGGGCCTTCTCCTCCGCGACGATGAGATCTTTGCTTGGAGGTCACGAGGGATCTGTAGCGAAGGTCTCGTCGCCGACGCTGTCAGTTTTTTATGGGGCTTCGTCTCCTGGTGCTCGTGGAGGCACGCAAAGAGGAGACCTCCGCCTGGAGGTCGCAAAGGTAACTCTCTCGCGCCGCCTGCTACGTATTTGATGCGACGCTCGAGTATCACCACCAACTGAGGATGCATGAAATGGGGACCGCCACCTGGTGGCACTGCTTGGGCATGATGGATCGCGCCGCGGGTCCTGCTGGAATGTGTTGTCGTTGACCGGAGATGGGGCTCGCCGCCCTTCTGGGCTTGACTGGAAGGGGAGATCATGTCGCATATCCAGAGATGATCGGAGGGCGATGTGACTCCGCCTTGTGAGAAGGTTGCAGGTATTGGAGAGACATCTTCGAGGGAGGCAGCGATTCCAAGGGTCTGAATGTGGAGCAGTTTCGCAGATGCGCTCGGATGGGGGGCTTCCTGATGAAGTCGACAATGTCACCCCTGATTGGGGTTGTCGTCGCTTGTGCAGTAAGCGTTGATGGGCCATGCGGATCCTCCGTGGGAGGAGATCTGAAGATGATCCAGAATAGGTTCCAGGAACCCTAATTTCCTCAAACTTTGACCAATACAAGATAATCTTCAACAAATAAATCTTCAAGAACAAAGAACCAAAAATCGAATCTAAAAAAATACATCATCGAGAATCGAACCTGCTCTGATACCATGTTAGAAAATATAATGCAGAAGCGAATATCAAAGGAAAAGAATAAAACATTATGGACACTAGGATTTTACGTGAAACCTTACTCCCTAAGGAGTGGGATGAAACCACGAGAGAAGGCCTTAAAGGGCCATATGTTTCATTGAACTTTCTCATTGGATAAAGGAGGTCTAGGGGTTCTTATATAACCTCCTTACACTCTCCAAGTCCCACCATTGATAGATGTGGGACTAAACTCTGGATGTGGTAAATGGATCTTGAAAGGATCCATTTACCCATCTACACATATAAATGATGCATACTCTAACATTACAATGTAATAAGGTTGCCACCAAAAACATGTTATAACCTGTGTTAGATCGTATGTCCTCAAATTAGCATAATCAACATCTGCATAAGCAATGATGTCAATGTAGTTGTTGGACCCCATAAAAGAGGCCTTTCCCTTGAAGATTCCTTCAGGTATCGAAGGATCACGAGAACATCCTGCCAATGACTGTAACGAGGTCTCTTCATATGCTAGTTGGCTCTGCTCGTAGTTTACAATATATATGACCTAATGACAATAAGGTAGAGCAGTTTCCCCATTGCGCTTCTATACCATGTAGTATCCTCAAACTCAAGGTCAGTAGATGTAGCATGTTTCCGCAACTCCACTGGGATGCTAGATGGCTTGCATCCAAGTGAGCCAGCCTCTGTAAAAATGTTAAGGCAATACTTCCACTGTGATGGGTGAAGTCCATGTGTAGTATGTATCACCTCAATGCCAAGGAAGTATCTGAGATGAGTCAGATGACCAAGGCCCTTGATAACAAACACCTTCTAGAGGAAGGTCTTGGCCTCTAGAATGCATGCTTTATTATCACCAGTAATTACCACATCATCAACATTAAAGGCCAATATCACGGTGTCAGAAGTCCTCTGTTTAGTGAACATGAAGAAATAAATGAAGGATATGGAATTATCCTCAAGCGCATCATGGAAGCGTGATCGTCGTATCGGATACGACAAAAGAACGACTAGTCATACTAGTTGTTCTGAGCAGCGGAATTTAAAATTTTTCATGTGATGAAACCACATGATCCAAGAACGATTCTCGGATCGTTTCATCTATAACCACAACAAGTATAATGCAATACCTCTTGAGGTGTGGTTGATCAAGTCTCTAAAGAAAGAGACCTCCTGTCTCAAGTCCAATCGTCGGTGAGACCGCTTGCGAGCGCGGGGATGAACCGTGTTGTCCTCACAATCCAAGAAGTTGATCCAAGCGTGGTTGCTCCTGATCTCGTCGCACGAGATCGAACATCTCCTTCGTGGGCGTAGCACACCAAGAAGACGGAGAACTGAAGAAACGTTGAAGCGGCGGTGCGGTGGCAAGAACGTCGACGAATCTCTCCTCTAAGGTATGGTGGACGGCCACCAAAATTAGAGGGAGAGAGGACTGTCGTGTATGAAGAAAAAGAGAGAGAGAGAGCTCCAAAATTGCATGTAAATAGAGAGCATGGTATGCCTCTCTATTTATAGGGTTTTGGGATCCATGGATCTCAATCCATGGGACATAAAATCAATGGGTGAGATTGATTTATGTCAATCCAATGGTCAAAATTGTTGTTGTCAAAAACAACAAATTTGAATTAAAATATATTTGACAAAATAAAATATAAATCAATCCTAAATTAAACCAATAAATAAGGAGAGAATATATACATGGAGATTACATCTCCATGTATAACATGGTGGACGGCCACCCATTCCAAATAGGACATGGGTGCTGCCCACCTATTTCCTAATGGAGGGCAATCTCATGATAATTCATGAGATTGCATATCTCCATGGAAATCTCTCTTTATTTATTTGCAACAAATTTTGTTGGGTTTTATTCTTCAAAAATAATTCACAATTATATTTGAGAATATTGCAATCTTGCCATGGAAAAAATTGTGAATCATATTCACAACCCAAAACAACATATAATTTACATTGTCAATTAATTACACAATGTGTATCCAATACACATAATAATTAATCAACACATATAAATTATAATTAGCTCTCTCTAATACATTATAAATCACATTTATAATATATTATGAATAATTGGATATTTCTATGCACATTATTCTTATCCATAATAATTAAATCACGTTTAATTATATTGGATAATTTCTTCACACATCAAGATGATTAAATCACATTTAATCATTATTTCTTCATTGCTTAGATCTTATGGAATTATTCTCGAACCCTTCAAGAATAATGTGATCTCTCCTCAGATACTTGGAGATAAGGACAGGACGATTGCATTGTTCCACGTATAGTGACTTGGATGTTGAGATCATATCTCAAATCCAGATCCCATGGACCTCCCACTGATGCTTTGATCAAATCAAGACCGTAGATCTAATCTTCTCATTGCATCTGAATCTCATTCAGATCAATGTCCAGTTCATGGACTAAGATTAGGTCACTTCTCTAATGAGAGGAGTCACTAAAATCCAAACCTGTTTCACCACTCCCTTGTAATGGAAGCGTCATGGTTATACAATCGTATATGATCACATCACCCTCAGGTATTCCCAATACCTGTACATCCTGCATACTGGAAGACCTATGATCATTCTGAAGATAAAGATGACTTTTACACTGTCATCTTTAGGTTTTGATCATCAAGTTTCTCAATCTTGGTCATTGGGATTTGGTATAGATCATATGCTTTCACAAAGCATATATCTTACCTTCAAATTCATGTCATGCTTCCAAAGCATGACGACCATGCATGGAATTTGTTCAGTCTCAATACCTCATGAGTGAGCTCATGTCTCCCGGTTCACAAGTGAACCTGTATGATCCCTTTGAGAGATCGTATTACTCATATGTCCTTACATGCACACCAGCTCGCCGGTGTATAGACCTTGGTTAGGTCATCAACCTATTGGTCTGCCAAATGTACACACTCAGACATATAGCAATACATTTGTCTCCGGTCAGAGGATACATGCCTATGTTGTGACAGTATTCAACGTAGGTCTTTGGTTATCTCGATCTTGTTAAGTCAACCCATTGACTCAACTAACCTGACACCTCCGAATCACTATTCCCATGCAGAGGACCTGCATCAAGAGGTCAGTCAGATATCAGCCATCTGAGAGAGGATTGCCATCTCCTACTCAGGCTGGAGATCATCACTTAACAATCATTTGATGATGCTTGATGAGTCCTCTATCTAACTCCTTAGATATTCATCTAAGCATCAGCTTCTATGATTCATCCAATGAATCAACAGCTGTATGATCATTAAGTTGGCCATGGTACATAACTCTTATTGTACAGAGGGACCTTATAGTGCATTCATTCATTAATCTCAGAAAGGGAGTGAAAAATAATCAATAACTTTCATTGATAATTTATTCATTACAATAACAATTATTGTAGAAATGGTTCGTCCGGGGCTCACATTGCTAACAATCTCCCACTAGCCCTCAGAACCATTCAGGTACAATCCTTAAACCCATACTCATTACATGCTGGTCAAAAACCTTCTGTGTCAGAGGTTTGGTAAGGGGATCAGCAACGTTGTCGGCAGAGGCCACCTTGGTGATGATGATGTCACCACGCTTTTGTATCTCCCGAATGGTGTGGTATTTCCTTTCCACGTGCTTGTTCTTCTGATGCCATCTGGGTTCCTTTGCCTGGGCAATGACTCCCGTGTTATCGCAGAGTAACAGGATGGGAGTATCAGAGGAAACTACGCCAAGCTCCAAGACGAACTTGCGCAACCACACCGCCTCCTTTACAGCATCCGATGCGACAATGTATTTGGCTTCTGTTGTCGAATCTATAGTAGTGTCCTGCTTCTTGCTTCTCCAGCTCACATCACCACCATTCAACAAGAACACAAACCCTGATGTCAATTTTCGATCATCTACCTCCGATTGAAAGTCAGAATCTGTATATCCCAAGACTTGGAGATCACCATCTCCATAGACCAAGATGTAATCTTGCGTCCGTCTTAGA
The DNA here is from genome assembly GCA_037367405.1 of Ottelia alismoides. Taxonomy (NCBI): domain Eukaryota; kingdom Viridiplantae; phylum Streptophyta; class Magnoliopsida; order Alismatales; family Hydrocharitaceae; genus Ottelia; species Ottelia alismoides. Next base: position 29,238 of record JAZKJV010007738.1, read on the forward strand.
TATTTGAATATGTTCTTTACTGCATTCTAGTGTTGCTCTCCATAGCAAGATTGGTAACGACTTACCACTCCCACTGCATGGCAGATATCTGGCCTAGTGCACATCATGGAATACATTAAGCTTCCTACGGCTGACGCATAAGGACATCCAGCCATGGCCTTCTTTTCCTCAACAGTTTGAGAAGCCATTCCTTTAGACAGGTGGATATCATGTCTTAAGGGTAGGAATCCTTTCTTAGAACTATCCATACGGAATCGTTCAAGAATCTTCATAATATATATATATATATATATATATATATATATTGTGACAATCCCAAAATCCTCTTTTCTTGGTTTCTGAACAACTTCAGGCCTAAGATGTAAGAGGCTTCTCCAAGATCTTTCATCTCAAAGGTATGGGGCAGCCAAATCTTTACACTGGTCATCATCCATGTATCATTCCCAATGATAAGGATGTCATCTACGTAAAGCACGATGAACACAATGGCGCTCCCACTAGCCTTCTTGTATACACAAGGTTCATCAGGATTTTGCACAAAATCATAACTCTTTATGCTTTCATCAAATCTGATGTTCCAGCCAGGGTTTAAAAAACCGGATCGGACCGGCCGGTCGGACCGGGAACCAGCCCCGACCCGGTCGGTTCGGCCGGTTTTAGGTAATTAATTTTTAAAAAAAAGAAAATAAAAAACCAGGTCAAACCGGTGGTCGGACCGGGTTGACCCGGGCGGTTGGACCGGGTTGACCCGGATTTGATGGTTTAGTATATTTTTAAAAAATAAAGGTTTAAATAATGAAATAATAGGATTTTTATCACTTGTACCCTTCTTAAATTCTATAATTTAAGTTATGTCCCTCTCTTTTTTGGAATATAACTTGTGCCACTACTTTCTTGGGGTAATTTTTTAAAAGCAACTATAAATAAATTATTACAATATTATATTCATATATAATGCTAGAAAATGTGACTATCTTTGTAGAGTTTTATTCAAAATAGACAATCATGTTTTTATATTGAAAGATTTGACATTTTAAATGATTATTTCATTGATATATACATACATATTTACATATATCTATCCCGTTTTATTGGTTCAAAAAACCGGTTCGACCGATCCGACCAGTAAATTAAGCCAGGTCTGGTTTTTTCCGAGTCGACATGAATGATGACGTCATGCTGACATCATCACCGGTCCGACCGGTTTGAATCGACGGTCCGACCCGGTTGGGCCAAACCGAAGACTAACCGGTTCAATGTCCGGTCCGGTTTTTAAAACCTTGGTTCCAGCTACGAGAAGCTTGCTTGAGCCCATAGATGGATATCTTCAACTTGCATACTTTGTCATCTTCAGTCATGAAGCCCTGGGGCTGCTCCATGTAGATATCTTCTCGAGGTATCCATTGAGGAAAGCTGTCTTGACGTCCATCTGCTAGATGGCGTAGTCAAGATATGCAGGTATAGCTAGCAGTGTCCTGATGGATTTAAGCATAGCCACAGGAGAGAATGTCTCATCGTAATCGATGCCTTCTCTCTGTGTGTAGCCCTTAGCTACGAGCCGTGCCTTGAAAGTCTCTACTTTCCCATAAGGTCCCCTCTTTCTCTTGAAGATCCATTTAAACCCAATGGGTTTTACCCCTTTAGGTGGATCCTCTAGGGTCCATACACCATTCTTATGCATGGAGTCAATTTTTGACTTCATTGCTAGCATCCATCTATCCATGTCTTGATCCGTGAGTGCTTCATCAAATGAAGTAGGATCAATGTCAGTCTCACTTGACACATGGAATCTATACCTTTCAGGTGGTGCAACCACCCTCAAACTCCTTCAAAGAGGTATGGGTGTTTCATCTTTATTTATCTCTTCAGTTTCTGGTCTAGGAAGCTCAGAATCCTAAGGGGATTCAATAAGTTCCTCTACTTCATTATTGTCTTGACCTTTAAGGAAATCATTCTCCAAAAACTTCACATCTCTAGAAACAAAAACCTTTTGGGTCTCAGGGTCATAAAGCTGGTATCCAATACCATCTTTAACATACCCAATGAAGTAACACTCACGAGAGCGAGATTCTAGCTTACTTGCGTCCACGTTCTTCGCATGAACCAAGCAGCCCCAAACCCTCAAGTGATTAACACTAGGTTTGGTTCCATACCAGAGCTCATGAGGAGTCTTAGGTACAGATTTGCTAGGAATCTTATTTAGGATATATATTGCAGTCTCTAGTGCATATCCCCATAAACTAAGAGGTAAATGTGCTTCGCTCATCATTGAACGGACCATGTCCATGATGGTCCTGTTGCGTCTTTCAGCAACACCATAGGTTGGGGAGTTCCAGGAGGAGTGAGATTGGAAACAATTCCATTCTCCTTAAGGTATTCCTTGAATTCATCTGATAGGTACTCGCCACCTCGATCAGATCGAATCTTTTTAATCTTCCTATTGGTTTGGTTCTCAACCAAAACCTTGAACTTTTTGAACTTTTCAAAGGTTTCGGATTTATGACGTAATAGGAAGATCAACCCGTACCGCGAATGGTCATCGATAAACGTCAAATAATATCGATATCCATTTCGAGTCGCGGTATTGAAGGGACCACATACATCGGTATGTATTAGGTCAATAATATCTTCGCATCTCGTAACCTTGTTACGGAAAGGCGTCCTAGTCATTTTACCCTGAATGCAATGTTTGCAAGTGGGCAAAGGTTGAACCTGTAGAAAATCTAGAGGTCCATCCTTTATCAATCTATTGATCCTATCAATAGATAAATGACCAAGCCTTTGATGCCAAATCACATTTGAGATGTTTTTATCCTCCCTGGATCTTTTATGGTTTTTATTAGTGGTTGTAACATTCATGATACATTTATCAATGCACAACTCATAGAGTCAACCAGAAGTCAAAACACCATCCGCAATATATTTATCATAACGACTTATGATTAATTTATTACAGAAAACGAATGAATATCCGCTTCTAACAAGCTTAGATACAGATATCAAGTTCCTTCTGACTTCGGGTACATAAAGACACTCTTTAAGTATAAGGACCCTACCACTAGATAATGATAGTCTACAAGTCCCGACAGCCACTGCTGCAACACTTGCATCAGATCCCATTTGGATGACTATCTCCCCTTCCTCAAGACTTCTAGCTTTCTGAAACAAATGCAACAAATTGCATACATGAACAGAAGCACCAGAGTCTACAACCCAACTTCCTTCTCGTCCAACGAGAAAGCTAGTTTCAATGATGAAAGTAGATTTCATACCTGCTGGGGCTTTACCTTTGTCTGAGGACTTCAGGTATTCTGGGCAGTTACGCCTCCAGTGCTTGGGCTTTTTGCAGTGGTGACAGACGTCGGTTTTCTTTGACGCCATCAGAATGGATGCATTGGAAGAAAAGCCAACACTTTGTCCCTTCTTCTTTCTCTTATGGATCGGGCCCTTCCGAGAACCTTTCTTCCGACCGCGCTTCCCACTGACCTGTGCAACCATTGCACTGCCAGCGGGACCATCCTTCTTCATTACATCTTCCGCAGATTTCAATGCGGTAAGAAGATCAGCGCTTGTTAATTCCAGCTTGTTCATGTGGAATGACACTACAAAGTTATTGAAAGATTTGGGCAACGATAGCAGAATGAAGTCAGCTTGCATATTTATATCCATTATTGCCCCAAGAGTCTCCAGCTCCGACAAGTTCCCAAACATTTTGAGTACATGTTCACGGACCGAAGTCCCTTCCAGCATCCTGCAGCGAATGAGGTCTTTCATAACATTGTACCGCTGGGTGCGGTTAATGTCACCAAACATATCCTTAAGATTCTGCATTATCTCCTGACAAGTACTCATCTCCACATGTTGCTTCTGCAGAACATTGGAGAGTGAACACAGGATATATAGCATCTAACCAAGACATGATCTTCATCATACTTGTCATTGAATGCTTTTTCTTCCTTGGATTTAGGGTTCTCATGCTTGTCCTCGGAGAACACATAACTTATGCGCTCAGCAGAGAGAACAAGCTCCAAATTACGGATCCAATCCGAGTAATTTGGGTCGGTCAATTGGTTGGCCTCAAGAAGCCTACTAAGTGGGCTCAAAGACTTCATTTTCTGAAATTAAGAATGCACTATGTTAGAATATAAAAAATATATTCAAATTTATAACATTTGATTAAGGTATTTTAAATCAAATTATTCTTGCATTGTCGACTTTGAAAGTTCATTCCCTTAATCACTTTCAAAGTAAGAGATATACTTACCGTTGTATCTCTAGCAAGAATTGGGATCTCCTTTTTATCTTTGTCACATCCCAATAATATGAGAATCTGCGACTCCAATAAAGAGAAGCGGGAACACATTCCGCCTTGCAAGTCCAACTTGCATTTCCCAATTCGGTCTTTAACACCCGGGCCCACCACCCTAAGGCGATGTTGACCCGTCGTTAATTGAACCAACCGTCAACAGGAATAGTACTCGCTATACGCAATCCAATATCGCCCCAATAATATGAGGATCCGATATTGGGGTCACTACGCATATAGGGATGTCAATCTGGGTCTACCCATTGGGTATCCGACCCGAATCCGCCCCATTTAAAAACCCAAAACCCATCCCAATTATTATTGGACGGGTTTGGGTTTTGATTTTGGTACCCATGCGGGTATGGGTTTGGGTTTGGGATTTCCTCATGGGTATCCGAACCCGAACCCGCCCCAAACCCGATATAGATATACATGTATATTATATTATATATATATACACACACATGGAAAAGGAAATACGATTGTAATAAAAAATACTAAAACATAAGGATCATATAAAGGTAATATAAATAGGAAACTTTGGTGATGCACGAATCACGTTGCCTAATTACAATAAACATAATACAAATAATAACAAATGTAACGTAATTTTGAATCTAAAATTTGAAAGGATGCTGATTAATTGCAATTAAATTCCATGTTTCACATTAATGGCAGTGCCGTCACTTGTGGTGAGTTAAATTTTTTTAAACATTATGCACAAAAGTTAAAATTGGGAAACGAAACGTCACACGCCTTCTTTATCCCACGGATTCGAAATTCGAATCATTTAATCGTCTTCTCCGAAAATTTCCTTGGCTTGGAATCACGGATCCGTAAACCTACAGAGTCCTGCCGCCCGCGACGTGCTTCAGCGAATGAGCGCGAGTCACGAGTCTCGCAACTTCTCTTCCGTCTTCTCCGAACAGCCGATCCGAAGTTGCGTGTCTCGAACGGCCTAACCTACTCCAAATCCTCTTCATTTCTTTGCATCTAAGGTAAGCATCCCCATGATCTTACCTTGTTAAATAAGATTGCAATAGATACATAAATATATTTAGGATTATTTTAAATTTAAAATCTTTGATTACGTGTGTTTACGTATATTTACAATCTTTGATTCTTTATATTTGGTTATGCACTTGAGTGTTTACATGCATTGCAAATAATTTCATTTTATTGTATAGATTGTTGGCTTGATCGATATGGAGGTACATATGCACACGATAAGAGACACAAACATGTCGTACAACATGAGAGGTCATATACTCATCTATCGTGATTGTTTACAAGATTTTAAAGTTTTTATAAATTGTAATCGTGAAATTTTTGACTAGTTGTAATTTACTTTTGTAATGCCAAGATGTTTTCCTTTAGTATTCTACATGATTACTTAATCTATAAAGTTTGTTCATGGCAGATGCTAATTTTTTAACATATCAAGAGTTGTTTGTTTCTTTTTAGATTGATTAGAAAAAGCATGTAATTTAAGAAATAATCAAGCACATATGATTGATTAAAATAGTATATTATCAATTTATTAATCATGAAATTATCAAAAATGAAAAGATAAGCAATTTTCTCTCATCCCACATTTCATATTATTATGCATTATAAATTATATTGATGGATTTTTATGTCATAGTAAGTTAAATATTATTGATTATTGTATACGACTTATTTATCTATTTTGATGGTAATCTTTATTATGCCATTTACTAGATACATGGGTACCCATTGGGTACGTGGGTACCCGTTGGTTAGATGGGTACCCGCTACGAACTACCCATTTAATAAATGGGCGGGTTTGGGTTGTGATTATGTAAACGGGCATGGGTTTGGGAATAATGATACCCGCCCCAAACCCGACCCGTTGACATCCCTATACGCATACAGCCTTACTCTTTCGAGAAGCAAAGAGCCCGATCCAGATGCGCTTGCATACAGGAGCTGTCACTTCGGACAGGCGTCTCCCACATGCAATCCCTGGCGACGCAACCCTTCGCCTTGACGGGAGACCATAGATGTCACTTATGTGATCCTCCATCTCATATTCAAATTTTAATTAATTATCATGAATCACATTCACATAATTAATTCTTCCAAGGGAAATAATAACTCTATTCATAATAGAGTGTCTCAATTGGACATAACCAATTTAATCATATTAAATTAATTATAAATCCAATTCAATCAACAAACTTGATTATTTTACTTGAATATATATGGCAATATCTCAAAATACGTGTTAATTCGAATTTTAATAATTAGAAAATACACCTTGATTTTCTCCGGCATTATACAGTCCCTACCCGCTGTCATGGCCAGTACCGACGAGAGTGGGACGGACCACATACGTTGCAACCTGCAACCCCAATGCTCTCTGACTAGACACCATATCCACCTCGGAAAAGCATAATGCCAGATATATCAATTTGTACTTGAGATGGTCATCGGTTATTCAACCGAAATTATACATATAGTAATAATCAAAACATTTTTGATTATAAGGAAATTTGCTACACAAATTCCCAATCCTATTCAAGCATCAAGTTTGATGATTGTGTTTTCAATTAAGATTTAGATCAAATCTAATCAATTAATTGGTTGAGGCCAAGTCAATTATATAAATAATCATCTTCCAATATTTCACAAATATTTTTCATAATTACTTCACGAAATTAACAATTAATTTCACTAATTGACTATTACTTGGTTCTAGATTAGGACTGCAATTTTAGTAGTGACCCCTACTCACTAAAATTAACATATCTCAATCAATTTAAATCCAAATTAGACAAACACAATTTTCAAAGATTGCTAACTTGATTTAGGACAGAAGCCAAGTGATGTTTCACGCATTTCGAGGCAGATGATAACAGTAATTAACTCTTTAATCATGTTAAAATCTATTATTTCCGCAACAGTGCATACATGTTCATTAAAACAACCATGTCTAGAGCATACGAAATCCGATTTACGTAAACTTAGATCCTATGGTTTCCCTATTTAATGGGGAACAAAATCCAAGTAAATAATTCGTGCTTAAACATTTTAAACATGGCCGAAAATATTTACTAAACATATCTGTGAAATCAAATGCGATAAAAACTTTTGCGACCTTAACGAACCCAAGTCGTTCTCGGTTTTCGAATCATATTCGAAACCGTCGACCTAAGGCTCTGATACCACTTGAAGGATATGGAATTATCCTCAAGCGCATCATGGAAGCGTGATCGTCGTATCGGATATGACGAAAGAACGACTAGTTGTACTAGTTGTTCTGAGCAGCGGAATTTAAAATTTTTCATGTGATGAAACCACATGATCCAAGAACGATTCTCGGATCGTTTCATCTATAACCACAACAAGTATAATGCAATACCTCTTGAGGTGTGGTTGATCAAGTCTCTAAAGAAAGAGACCTCCTGTCTCAAGTCCGATCGTCGGTGAGACCGCTTGCGAGCGCGGGGATGAACCGCGTTGTCCTCGCGATCCAAGAAGTTGATCCAAGCGTGGTTGCTCCTGATCTCGTCGCACGAGATCGAACGTCTCCTTCGTGAGCGTAGCACACCAAGAAGACGGAGAACCGAAGAAACGTCGAAGCAGCGGTGCGGTGGCGAGAGCGTCGACGAATCTCTCCTCTAAGGTATGGTGGACAACCACCAAAATTAGAGGGAGAGAGGACTGTCGTGTATGAAGAAAAAGAGAGAGAGAGAGAGCTCCAAAATTGCATGTAAATAGAGAGCATGGTATGCCTCTCTATTTATAGGGTTTTGGGATCCATGGATCTCATTCCATGGGACATATAAAATCAATGGATGAGATTGATTTATGTCAATCCAATGGTCAAGATTGTTGTTTTCAAAAACAACAAATTTGGATTAAAATATATTTGACAAAATCAAATATAAATCAATCCTAAATTAAACCAATAAATAAGGGGAGAATATATACATGGAGATTACATCTCCATGTATAACATGGTGGACGGCCACCCATTCCAAATAGGACATGGGTGCCGCCAACCTATTTCCTAATGGAGGGCAATCTCATGATAATTCATGAGATTGCATATCTCCATGGAAATCTCTCTTTATTTATTTGCAACAAATTTTGTTGGGTTTTATTCTTCAAAAATAATTCACAATTATATTTGAGAATATTGCAATCTTGCCATGGAAAAAATTGTAAATCATATTCACAACCCAAAACAACATATAATTTACATTGTCAATTAATTACACAATGTGTATCCAATACACATAATAATTAATCAACACATATAAATTATAATTAGCTCTCTCTAATACATTATAAATCACATTTATAATATATTATGAATAATTGGATATTTCTATCCACATTATTCTTATCCATAATAATTAAATCACATTTAATTATATTGGATAATTTCTTCACACATCAAGATGATTAAATCACATTTAATCATTATTTCTTCATTGCTTAGATCTTATGGAATTATTCTCGAACCCTTCAAGAATAATGCGATCTCTCCTCAGATACTTGGAGATAAGGACAGGACGATTGCATTGTTCCACATATAGTGACTTGGATGTTGAGAATCATATCTCAAATCCAGATCCCATGGACCTCCCACTGATGATTGATCAAATCAAGATTGTAGATCTAATCTTCTCATTGCATCTGAATCTCATTCAGATCAATGTCCAGTTCATGGACTAAGATTAGGTCACTTCTCTAATGAGAGGAGTCACTAAAATCCAAACCTGTTTCATGACTCCCTCGGAATGGAAGCGTCATGGTTATACAATCGTATATGATCACATCACCCTCAGGTATTCCCAATACTTGTACATCCTGCATACTGGAAGACCTATGATCATTCTGAAGATAAAGATCACTTTTACACTGTCATCTTCAGGGTTTGATCATCAAGTTTCTCAATCTTGGTCATTGGAATTTGGTATAGATCATATGCTTTCACAAAGCATATATCTTACCTTCAAATTCATGTCATGCTTCCAAAGCATGACGACCATGCATGGAATTTGTTCAGTCTCAATACCTCATGAGTGAGCTCATGTCTCCCGGTTCACAAGTGAACCTGTATGATCCCTTTGAGAGATCGTATTACTCATATGTCCTTACATGCACACCAGCTCGCCGGTGTATAGACCTTGATTAGGTCATCAACCTATTGGTCTGCCAAATGTACACACTCAGACATATAGAAATACATCTGTCTCCGATCAGAGGATGCATGCCTATGTTGTGACAGTATTCAACGTAGGTCTTTGGTTATCTCGATCTCGTTAAGTCAACCCATTGACTCAACTAACCTGACACCTCCGAATCACTATTCCCATGCAGAGGACCTACATCAAGAGGTCAGTCAGATATCAGCCATCTGAGAGAGGATTGCCATCTCCTACTCAGGCTGGAGATCATCACTTAACAATCATTTGATGATGCTTGATGAGTCCTCTATCTAACTCCTTAGATATTCATCCAAGCATCAGCTTCTATGATTCGTCCTATGAATCAACAGCTGTATGATCATTAAGTTGGCCATGGTACATAACCCTTATTGTACAGAGGGACCCTATAGTGCATTCATTCATTAATCTCAGAAAGGGAATGAAAAATAATCAATAACTTTCATTGATAATTTATTCATTACAATAACATTTATTGTAGAAATGGTTCGCCCGGGGCTCACATTGCTAACAATAAGATATCGTCCTATGGAAACTTAGTGCATTGATCTCAGAAGTAAGCCTATCAAACCATACTTGGCTTTGCTTTAGGCCATAAATAACCTTAGGGAGTCCGCATACATGCTCCCCCTTGATGGAATAACTCGGTGGATACATCATGTAGACCTCCTCGAGGTCACCATAGAGAAATGCATTCTTCACATAGAGGTGGAAAATGGGCCAATCCCTATTCAACAACAAAGAAAATTGTGCAGATTGACCTCGTTCTAGCCATCAAAGAGAATGTCTTGAAGTAATACACGTCATAGGCCTATGTAAAGCCCTTTGCCACAAGTCTGACCTTTAATCGGAATCTGTCAATGGAGTCATCAGGAGACTGTTTGGTTGCAAAAACCCATCTGCATGCAACTGACTTGACACCAGGAGGGCATGACACAAGATCCCACGTGCCCTGAGAAGTAAGAGCATCCATCTCATTCATGGTGTTTTTTCCAACCAAGATCCTGAAGTGTACTGTGATAATCACAAGAAGCAATAACAACCACAATAACATCTGTAACCTATCTGACATAACTAGATAAAATATCAAACGGAAGAAAAATGCGACAAGATATGTTTAATACATTACCTTTTTGTCCTTCGTAATGCTATAAGAAGTGCTAATGGAGCATCCGAAGATGCAGTATTGAGGGCAATCGAAGATATCACATCATCATGCAAGTAAGGAACATGTTACGATATAATGTTAGAATGCACAATGTGTTTCTTATTGTCGATAAAGGGAGGTGGCGAAAGCTCCAAGGGTATGTCACCAACAAATTGAGTAAAGTAGCTGGTTTGCTCAAAGAAAGTAACATCAGTTGAGACATCGTAGGAATGATTGAAAAGGTTATATCACCTATACCCCTCTTCAATCAGAGAGTAGACAAGGAACAAACACTTGATTGCACGAGGAGATAATTTATTTGTGGTCTAAGAGTTATGTACAAAGGCAATGCAACCAACGATTCTTAATGGAAGAGGAAAAGGTTCTTCATCACATATAAAAGTGAGAAAGGAGTTACCCCATCGAGAGCCAAGGGATCCCAATTAATGAGGTAGGTGGTTGTGAGAATGGCATCCCCCAGTAGGTCTTGGGGACCTTCACGTAAGTAATCAAGGTACATGCAATGTCTCGAAGGCGGTGAAACTTCCTTTCTGCTACCTCATTTTGCTGAGAGGTATACGAACATGAGGTTTGGTGAATAGTCTACTAACTGGCAAAGAAAGAAACCAAATTCTAGTTAAGTGAACTCAAGAGCATTCTCAGCTCTGATATTCAGAATATAAGTAGAGAAAGATGTTTTAATCAACCAAAAGAACTTGACAAATTTGTCAGAATCTTGTCATTCCTTTATCAAATAAACCCAAGAAGATATGATATAATCTTCCACAAAGACAACAAAATATATATGACTGCCTACAGTGTGGACTAGACAAGGTCCCCAAATATCACAACAGAATAAAAAGGTGATGATCAGCGTGGCTCAATCCTAGGTGGAAAGGAGGTTCGACAACGTTTAACGAACTGATAAACTCCGCACTCAAATGGCTTTAGTGATGACAGTTTGGAAGACATTTGGGTAAGGACTCTAGCAAAGAGATGACTGAGCCGCAAATGCCACAGGAACGGGTCATGAAAAACACATAAACCGCTCCTACAAAAGTAGAATCAGTAGGAATATCAACATAGTAGAGGTCGTTCTTCTCATATCCCCCACCAAAAATTGCATCGTTTGTATGTCCTGAAAATAACAATAGAACTCGTCAAAAATCACTCGACAATTCAACTCGGTACAAAGCTTATACACAAATAATAAGCTCAAAGGAAAGTCAAGAGCCCAATAAACTCCGGAGAGCTTGAGTTTTCAGAAAAACTCCATGGTCCCAATGGTTGTAACAAGAGAATGAGCATTGTTGGCTAGCTGAATGAGCCTCACGATAGAAGAGGGTTGAGAGGAGGTCAACAGACTATCTTCTCCTGTCGAATGAGTAGACGCACCCAAGTCAACAACTCATGTCAGTATCATGGAAGAAGCAGAGTTGGTAACGTACTGAGGTAGCATCCATGTGTGCAAAAAGAACAGTCTCACTAGGAATAGAGTTCTGCAGTAGCTACATCAGGCGTAAGTAATATGTGGTAGAGTTGGATTAGTTGTCCACTGGGATCTTGATCAGAAGTTGCCTTTGTAACTATTGTATCATAGTCAGAGACAACGTTGGCATCTAGGGGCATGCCAAACTTCGATCAACTCTCAAATGGGTGATTGATCTTCTAGCAGTGAAAACATGGCATGCGGTCACGACTACATCCCTCAACATCCCCAGAAATTAATGTGACTTCCTCGTTCGAAAGAAGAAAGAAAGGTAGAGTTCTCCACATGATGTAGAGAAGGAGTGCGGCTAGTAAAAGTCTCAATCTGCTATAGATGGCTAAAGATGACCTTGATGGATGGTAAAGTGTCATATGTGAGGAACTTGTCCTTCACATTCTAATATCGAGGATGGAGACTGGCAAGAAATTTGTAGACTTGCCACAGTTCTCTTAGTCACCTGCTTGTGACAAAAAGCTGGCTGGAAAATGGCAAGTTCCTCATAGAGATTGTCGAGATTCTGATAATACTCCATAAAGGTGGACTCTCCCTAAGAAGCAGACCAAATCCGCATGTACATGTTAGCCAGACGAGTCCTCGTAGGCTGTTGAGAGTAAGTTTGTGATAGTCCGTCCCACATATCCTTTGTAGTATCTTTGTACAGGAGGTTCGTCGTAATATGAAAATCAATGCTATCGGTCATCCATGTCATGACCAGATAGTTGTCCCCAAGACATGACTCGTAGTCATGGAAGGACATATCGATATCAAAATCGTTTCGATATCGTGTCGATATCGATAAATCGGCGATATATCGCTATATCTGGGAATCTTTCTGAAGAAAATGCCTGAAATCGGATATATCGATATATCGATTTCGATATCGGTCCCATGTCGATATCGATATATCGCCGATATATCGCCGATATATCGGGATACGACCTTCCATGCTCGTAGTCCTTGTTTGTCTCCTAACAAGGTTCCTTTCTAAAGATCAGATAAAAATATCGTCATTTATAGAGATCTAAATAATCATGAATTTACGGCATAAAAACCTAATAATCACAGTATGATGGTCTGTGCGGTGGTATGCGGATTAAGAATTCATGATAATTTAGATCTCGGTAGCTGCTTATGAAATGACACCGCACAGAGCGACGAAGAGAACGACTATTGATTGTGATATGTGGCTGGAAAATCACACCCTGATGATGGCCTAACAGTGATGGAACCACCCCGACGATGGTTTGATGGTGATGGTGGCATGACTGCTATGGTAGCCTTACGACGACGATGGCATGCGGGCGATGAAGGCCCGACGACAATGATACGAGGTGAGAACACCATGTGATGATGAATGGGATTTTACCATGGAGTCCTGGCGGCAACACTATGGTGGCCTGATGACTATGATGCCATGCGACGACAACTAGAGCCAATGATGGACACCGTTAGAAGCGTTGCTGGAGGTCCTAGAACCACTTGATGTGCCGCTAGTGGCCCTAAAACCACTTGAGAAGGAGGTCTCTGACGGTGGAGGAGCTTGTGCCCAAGGGGCCCAATGATGGCGTCACGCGAAGACCTGTGTAGCATCGCGGGGTAATGGTGCCAGTTTCAGAAGGTATACGAGAAATGGATGTTGTCTATGGCAATGGGAGTTTCAGGTACGAACTTCGAGTCTAGGAATGTTGCTCTGATACCGTGTAGAGGAAAGGTAGAGAATGAACAAAAATACTTTATTCAAGGGATATGGGGTTTCTTCACCTACATTTTCTTTTATAGATAATTACGGTAGGGGCCTATTTATTAAGGAGCTATATTAGGTTGAAGCATGCTTAACACATATCAGAGGGTTCACTACCCTACTCATCTGCGCTGGCTGGCACGAAAGTCGAGCTACTTGTAAAACATCCTACCCCTTGCGAGGTGTGAGCGATAAAGAGGTCAACCCAACATAATGATCAGGAAGTTATTTTGGCAAGATGGTCGCAATGATATGGGAAAAGATAGCTGGACTGAAATAGAAGAGGAAGGGTTTTGAGGGTTTTGATGAGGCAGTTATGAACTCCGTCTCTTAAAGCAAAGGTGTGAGTGAACAAAGCTAAATAAATGTGTTTCTTATATAGTATTGAACCCTAAAGCCTAAAAAGAGATAATTATATAAATGACCCCGGAGGGACTATATGACTCAATAAAGAAACAAATGGGTAATACAGAATAAAGAGATAATAAAATAAAAAAACTCTAACATCGTGGTTGGTGAATTGTGACTTTAATATCATTCTATTTGTTGCGGGCCGACTTTAGGAACGAGGAGGCATGTATCTTGATTTCTTGCTATTTATGGCTTTTTAGGGGAGATGTCTTCGGAGGTTGGGATACGACTAACATGGTTTCCACTAGGAGAGAATCAGCATCGCGGTCGCGCCTGGACCACTTTTTCTTTAATGAAGTTGATGAGTTTGGGTTATCGTGCCACTGTCATGTTTCACTTTGAAAGGTCTTGGTTAGTGACGATGCCTTCATGGAACTGTCTCAAAGCTGGATGGAACTTCTTGTAGTTGGCTCGGCCTCCGAGAGGAGTGAAACCAAGCTAGTGGTGCTTAAGCGGATGCTGATGCAGTTCAAGTAGGAGGTGCGACTTCGATATAGAGAGTCAAGAATGGGCCGACGCAGAGGTTTCCCACCTTGACGTTATCGAGGATGTCATGGAGCCCATAAAGGAGGAGAAGGCGACTAGGGATAACACTATCGAGTGTTGGTTGAGGAACATAAGCACGAGATGGAATGAAGGCGGTACTCTAAGAAGAGGTGATTGAAGAAGGGGGATGCAAATACTCAGTTTTTCCAAGTGAATGTGGTGCAATCTGATCCACTCATCTGAGTAGGAGAGGAAATGGTGAAGGGTAACCAGGCCATTGGTGCGTGAGGTTGCACATTTCCTAGAGATGAGCTAGTGTGTCCCCAAAGGGAGGGTGATATGGGCCAATCATGATGTTCAACGTTTATCGGAAGGGCGAAAAGTTAATTTGGTGTAACCTTTCACGCTAGAGGAGGTTAGTGAGGCAGTTTTCATCATGAATGCTAATGATTCTGCTAGTCCAGATGGCTTCACGGCCTTCTCCTTCCAGGAGTTCTAAGATCTGGTTGGACACGAGAATGTTGCGGTCGTGGAGGAGCTAAGGTTGTCAAACTAGGTTTTTAATCAATTGAATCGTTTGATGTTATTCTTATTGCCTAAGAAGTATGTGGTCCGACGTATAAAGGATTTGCGACATATTACGATTTCTGATGTTGTTTATTTTATTGTGACGAAGGTACTTGCGAACCATTTCCGTGGAGTCCATTGCGATGCCGATGCATACTATCAGACATATGATGGATGCGGTGATAATGGCTTAGGAGATATGTTGCAGATTGGATGTGATAGATGGTGAAGGGGATACTTTGGGAAAGGGGCTTCTCTGAAGCATATGACTATGTGGATCGACAGTTCATGTAGGCATCGCTTGGGTACTGTGGATTCCTTGATGCGTGGATTGGTCGGATGAAGAGGTGTCTGATCATCACTTCATGCTATGTACTGGTTAATGGCAGGCAAGTGAGGGGTTTCTTCCAGCCTCAGTAAGGTGGTGTCCTAGGGATGTCCTTTAGGCCATTGCTATTTGACATTGTAGCCTATGCGCGTTCCATGATGATCAATCATGGAGTGGATGAATAAGTACTTGCATGTACGATTCATGGGTGAGATATGAGATATGGTTGGTTGGGACCTTTCACTCACTCCCCTCTATTTGAGGTATGCCTTTTTATGAGCATTACAATATGCATCTCTAATAGAGTCCCTTATAAGGTCTTTGTTAGTCTTATTCTTATTATGCGCCTTGTAAGAACACTTGGATCCACAAAGGCATGTATTAGATGTTCACCTAACCCAAACCTAGGGAGTTTTATGTGATGGTTTCATGATAAAGAACAATTGTCGACTCTTTAATATGCGGATGACACCATCTTTTTTGTTGAGAAAGAGGTTAATGCGACTAAGGGGGTTGTTGCCGTTTTGAACATGTTTGGGGAGGTTTCGACCTTCGGGTCAATGGTGGTATGTCTATGTTCCTCCCATTTCGAATAGGGGAGGAGACTGCATAGTGTGCTAGTATTCTTAGGACCTAGAGGGGGTCTTTGTTGAATACATACTTGGGTATTCATCTGATAAGTAGTCAATTGTGACAGAATAATCGGGGGCTGGTAGTTGAGAAGATGGAATGAAAGCTGCAGGGGTTGATGTGCAAATTCTTTTGAGCTAGTAGCTGTAAAGTTCCGGGGATGTCACTAGTGAATTAGAAAGCGTTAGTGTTGGAGGAGGATGGTGGCCTTGGAGTGTGGAGCTTGAAGGATATGAACAAGGTCCTACTAACGAGTAGATGGCATGGATGTTAGGAGCATGGAAGGACATATCGATATCGGTATCGATATCGGTACCATGTCGATACCGATATATCGCCGATATATCGGCGATATATCAACGCCATATCGCCGACATCGGGATTCAGCATGCCTTTTTTGCGTGTCGATACCCGATATCGGACATATCGGCGATATATCGGTGACCTGTCGATACCGATATATCGCCGATACATCGGGATACGGCCTTCCATGGTTAGGAGGATCTAATTTACCGATTCAGTTGTTATGAAACATCTATGGTGTATCAACAGATTCATCATGGTTGGAGAGGTCAGTTTGTGCCCCTTCGAACTTTTAAAAGGAAATACGCATAGTGTTTTCGATTGTTACATGTTTCTCTAGGTTGTGCTTTGGTGAGAGGAGAAATTTCGTCTTGTGGATCGATGACTAGACAAGTCATGACAATTTGAGTGATTGATGCCCTAGGCTCTTTATGTTGACGGTGTACATGGAGGATCGTTTTGTAAAGACTTGGGATGGGGGTTGTAGGTGGACCCGCTTCTGAAGTCAATTATCGAATCAGCTAGTATCAGAGTTCTCGGAAGTCCTCTCTGAGATTAGGGGTCCTCCTTAGGGTCGTGATAGTTGGAAGTGGATTGGTGGAGATTTCACAGTCCGGAAGGCTTACAAGCCCTTGTATAGAGACATAGTATTTGACTCGAGAATTGCCTCAATTAAGTACTGGAGTATATGGAGGTGGAGGGTCATGTTACAAGTCAAGGTGTTCTTTTGCATGATGCACAATCGGTTGGAACTCATTGGGTCTAGATCTTTCAGAGTGTAAATGGGTCCCGTCAGCCCTACTTGGAGGAGAATGAGAACATGGACCACTTGTTCTTTTTGTGCAATGTGTCCAAAGAGGCGTCGAATGCTACAAATATGGCAACAATGTCAACTACTTGTGTTGTTACATTTTGGACCTTCGTCAACCAGTATTGTGCTAGTTTGGATACAACCTATGCTTCGAGTCATTCGCCCTTTTGCTTCTGCTTTAGTGGTGCCTCAGTTGCACCACTTTCGCAACTTCTGCCATTTTTAACTCAAACATGAAGATCGAACTTGCACTCCCACCAACAGGTCCAAGACCACCGAGATCGATGACTTCCCATCTCTCATGTTTAATTCTCATAGAATCCTGCAATGCCATCTTATACACAATATTCTATGTCATGATTTGAATGCCAGTTGGGTTCGGGAAACTATTATGTGAATCAGAAGACAAGACGTTGAACTCATTTTCAAACATCAATTCTTTAAATGGATCGTCTCTTCTGACCCTCTCCTTCTACTCAATAAGCCCCTCTAGGTAATAAGTCTTCACTTCATTTCAAACCTTTATGTAGGTAAGTGAGGCTTTTGGCCACATTCACGTAACCATCAACTAGATGTTGATTTCGTCCAGGGATCCCGCCTCCTCCGAGTATCTTTCCAAAAATTTATCTCGACGGTTTGTTTTCTTATAATCAACAGGAATATTATACTTTCATCTCATTTCTCCTTTAACTCCAGCATGCTCAAGATTATAAACCAAAAGTCATGATCTTCGCTACTCAACGTGAATACGAGGGATGAATACAAATTTACAACAATGCCAATGGCCCGATACCAACAACCACCACCAAATCAAAATGTCAATATCAATACGAAATTACAATAAGATGACAATATTCCACTCAAAATGTCTAACTGGCATTAACCTAACAAAATATGGTACTGATGTTAACCTGAGTGACCCAGTAACTTCAGATTTTACTAGAAGGCTTTAATTTGGACATATACAATGAAGAAAATTGCATAGTATCAACAATTAGGAAATTCTTCAACAAGATATCAAGATTGAAGTTTTCATGTTTCCACAAATTAGATGTTGAGAAAATTGATGAAGAAAACTCTATCATCACTGATCTTAGGAAAATCATGTAGGAGCATATACATACCTTCAAATCGGTGAGCAAACAAGCCTCCAAGATCTCTAAAAATCCCCAACATCGTTCAAGAAAGATCACTCGCAGAAGTTCTCCGTCGAATGGTCGAAGTAGGAAAAAGAATCACTCCTCTTTCCAATAACATTGTAAAGAATCTATATTGTTGGAGTATGTAATAGATAGGCAATTGGATCTCTCCAAGTTCCAATTACCCTCATTCATTTTTAATCCCACATCTACTATCAATGGTCATTCGGTATGGCTGTGGGGCTATATAAGAAGCCTCACACCCCCTGTACTCATTGATAAATTCTAATAGAAGATCCGTTCTTTTGAAGTCCTCTCGTGGTTTCATCGTGCTTCTTCAGAAGTAGGGTTCCACGTAAAATCTCAAGATGTTTATGTTTTGATTCTTGTCTTTGAATCTGCTTCCACGTTCTTTATATTTTTACATGGTATTAGAGCAGTCGATTGTAGGATTTTATTGTGAAATTTTTTTATATATCAGAGCGAGTTCGGTTCTTGGTCTGTTTTTTTGAAGATTACTATGTTCATGATATGTTCATTCTGGGGTTTCTAATAAAAACCCCAATTCTGCATATCATGTGCAAATTCCAGAATCGACATCACCAACACCGTATTTTCCTGAAGTTTTTTCTCCATCCAACGGATCTTGTGCATGTCATCTCTAGCACCACACCAATCTCCATGTGAACCTTCACCATCGTTCCTTCCAAGCGATGTTCGCCAGTAACTCCAGTAATTCTATAGGGCAACAACAGCGTCCTTTGCCCTTGCAGTAATCTCCAGAGCCATGGCATCATTTGAATACCAGAAAGCATCAACATCATCTTCGATCAAGTATTGCACCTCACCAAAATCGCACATCCTCGCCAGTATCCAGGTTGTACCTCCAACAACATGTGACTTCGATCAAGTATTGCACCTCACCAAAATCGCACATCCTCGCCAGTATCCAGGTTGTACCTCCAACAACATGTGACGATGGCTCCCCATGCAAATCCTCAGAGCAACGACGCATCTTCAACTTCTTCCTAGACGCTAAATAAAAGCAGGGTCGTCGCAGAGATGGGTCCCTTCATGGGGCGACGTGAGAAGCAACTGTGACTCCAACCCTCAACAGCTAGCAGCAGCACCATCTCGGCCGCCTCTCCATGCTCCAGTGGTGGTGGCTCCAGGAGAAGGCGATCCTCTCTTCACCTGCAATCCTGCATCGAGGGTGACAACGTGAATCCCTATGATTAACGAGGGAACCCTGGCCTCCTTTTTTGTCAAGCCAATGGAATCTACTGTAATCAAAAATAAAAAAAACTCTGTCAAGCCCAACGGGCCTATATTAAGAGAGAGAGAGAGAGAGAGATGGGACCAAAAGGGGTTTTTGTGTCATATAAAAAAGGAGCCAAATGTTTTGGCCCAAACTGGTTGTTTTAATTAAAAGGGACAAAACAAGGGATGGCTTGCTTTGCCAAAAAAGGACTAGCCGAAAAAAGAAGCAAAGGGCGGCCACAAAAAAGAGCATGGTTCATATGTGCAAAAAAAAGATGAGCACAAAAAAAGGGAAAAATGTATGTTTTGTTTTCCCAATTTAATGATCTATACTCTTATTCTATCAAGTATGAGAGAGAGGAGTGAGAAAGGGCACATTCTTCTTCTCAAGATATATCAACAGGAGTTCTATTGTCCGTCTCCGATTGACAGATAAACACTCTAGATTGCTACTGCTATCAACCGTCTTCACCGAGCATCGACTACTTCATCGGGGTGTCTCTATCCCCGACTACTACTCCACGTTGGACCCTCTTCTTCTACTGCGATTCTTCTCCAGGCATGATCTGGTATCGCAACGACTACGACCGGCACGACAAAGGCTCTTTCGTGGTGGCCTGAAAGCATGGCCTCAAATTTCAGCGAAATTCGATCGAATTTCTGTCGAATATCGATATCCAGACGAAATCGAAATTCGACCGAAATGACCGAAATATGGGGGCCCTGGTACAAAAATGATCGAAATGACTGAAATTCCACCGAAATTCCATTGAAATTTTGTTTTGGTCGATACCGAAATGGCGACCGAAACTGATATTTAGGGCCTTGCCTGAAAGTCGCAAACTCGTCCTTGAGCGAGGTCTTCTACCAGCAGCGATTCTTCAAACAGGTGTCTCTATCCTCGTTCGAGTAGGGTGTCTCTACCCCTGTCTCTATCAGATGTATCTCGTGAAGATGAGTTGTAGATTTTCTTTTGTTGCAAGATGCAGCTTTCTCAGATTCAGCTTGAAGGGGAGTGTTGGAATATGTAATAGATGGCTAATTAGATCTCTCCAAGATCCAATTATCCACACTCATGTTTTAGTCCAACATCGAATGAGACTCTGGAGTCTGGACTATCTATAGGGCTATATAAGAAGCCCCACACCGCATGTATTCATTGAGAAATTCTAATAGAAGATCCCGCCCTTTGAGGCCTTCTCCCATGGTTTCATCCTGCTCCTTCGGTAGTAGGGTTCCACGTAAAATACCAAGATGTTTATGTTTTAATTCTTGTATCGGATTCCGCTTCCGCGTTCTTTATATTTCAACATATACCATTGGTGACATGTTGCCGACATGATGATACACCGATGATATATTGTGGATATCATGGAAAATATACAAAGGACCTATAAATTTCAACGAGATGGTGTTAGCGACATATCGAAATCGATATACTGATGATATATCGCCAATATATTGCGGATACCATGGAAAATATATAATGGGTCCTATCAATTTTCTCGAGATGGTAATAGCAACATATTGGTGATGCCGATATGTTACAACATTTTATGCTATAATTTAGATACACATATGTGTCTAGGCTACTTGTTTTTACTTACGTGTGAATCCATAAGGTTACAAAGAGTCACTTTGTTCATCATCCTCATCCCCCTTGAAACTCCCCTCTGTCATCATTGACATAAGGCATTTCCTCAAATTAAGACATGGGGGCAACTAGTCCAACCACATAGCCAAAACTGCAAGACGATATAAAGAACCCCACACCTCTTGCATTCATGGATCATTCATGGATAAGCTTATTATAAAGATCTGATTTAGTGGGTTACTTCTCCTTAAGTAGCAGAGGGTAGTTCTTTGGAATCATAAAAATAATTAACAAGAATTTTAAAATAATTTACAGGAGCCTAGATAAAGGATAAACTGACTACATCTCCTTTCCATTTCCATTCAAGAGTTCTTTTCTACAAAACTATCTATATATAACGCTAAAGAGGGAAAGACGTTTACCAAGCTCTTTAAATATATAATATGCGGCAAACATATTTTTATTTATTATTATAAAGAGTTTTTCATATTTTTAATAGTCACGAAGGTTTCTTTTGGAAAGAGGAAGGAGTTTGTCGAGGGGGTAGAAAGGGGAGTAGGTAGACTTTGCTTGATCAGGTCTAGAACAGGTATTGCATTTCCCCGAAGGAACTAAAACAGAGGTGAGCCTGACTTACGCTTCGTTAAAGCTAAGGAAGGTTTCGAGAGCGCAAATTTTTTAAATTTCAACATGATTTCAGAGCAAGTCAATTCAAAGGGTTTCAATGGGTCATGCCGATGCTCAAGCTTTATTTGGAGTTTTTTTTGCAAAATTTCGTGTTGTTCATATTGATTCTTAAAGATCATTTTTGCATATCCACATGCATGCACTCCTAGATATAACGTGCTCATGTAAGATAACACCATGTATCAATACGGGTCGATACCATGCTAAGATAAGCAGAAAAAATCAAAGTATGCGTTAAGGCAAGCATGCAATAAGATAACATCATGTAACAAATGACTTTTTGGCAATCCTCCAAGTTCGTGTAATAAAATACAGAGAAGATGGCACTAATAACCCATAGTGATCGTGTTACATGGTAGCAGCAAGGCAAGGCAGCATTGTTATTGTTGGAAGAAATAAGAGAATTGTTTATTCCACAAACCCTAGCCTCTCTTATATAGGAGAGACGCCTAAGAGTAAATTACATAAAGAGTTCATAAGAAGAAAGCAAATAAGAAACAATACAAAATAACATAACTGCATAATATAACATATATCTCTACACTCCCCCTCAAGATGGAGCATAGATGTCGATCATGCTCAGCTTGGACGAGCACTTCTGGAATGGTCCTCTAAGTAGGGCCTTGGTGAAAATATCTGCAGTATGGTCCCCTGAGCTGACATGAGATGTGTAGATAAAACCCTTTTGAATCATATCTCGTATAAAGTGACAATCAACCTCAATGTGCTTGGTTTGTTCATGAAATGTTAAATTATTTGCAATAAATATAGCAGCTTGACTGTCACATTCCAGCACCACAGGAAGTGACACATCTATATATAGATCAGTGAGAACAACTTTAGCCAACATCATTTCTGTACTAACCTGGACCATCGCCCTATATTCAGACTCTGCACTGGATCTTGCTACAACAGTTTGCTTCTTGCTTCTCCATGAGACGAGAGAATCCCCAACATATATAGCAAATCCAGTGGTGGACTTCCTATCTTAGGACATCCTGCATAATCTGCAAGACTGATCTACGCATGCTGAGATAGTGATCTCTTTGTCTTTCTTAAATAATAGTCCTGTACCTAGAGAAGATTTAAGATACTTGAGTATCATATGTATAGCATCCATATGTACCTGACGTGGTTGCTCCATGAACTGACTCACTCGACTAATAGCAAAGGATATATCGGGTCCAGTAATGGTAACATAAAAAAGTTTTCCAACTAGTTCTCTGTATCTCCTCCTATCCACTTCGTCAATATCATCATCATAAAGTCTCATGCTTGGATCCATAGGTGTAGTGGCAGACCGGCATCCAAGCATTCATGTTTTACTCAGTAAGTCGATGACATATTTTCTTTGAGTCATTACGTGTCCTTGTTGATTCCTGGTAAATTCTAGTCCCGAAAAATATCCAAGGACTCCAAGGTCCTTAGTGACAAACTCACGATCCAACATTTCCTTTGCCTTCTTGATTCCTTGTATATCATCTCCTGTAATGAGAATATCATCAACATATACCATAATTGCAACCATACCTCTAGATGTTTTCTGTATAAAGAGGGAATGATCTGCATTGGAACGTTTGTAACCCTGTTTTTCAAACAGGTCTGAAAGCTTTTGGAACCAAGCTCTAGGATTCTGCTAAAGGCCATAGATCGCCTTATGAAGTCTACATACCTGTGAATACTCCCCCTCAACAGTAAAATCAGGTGGTTGTTGCATGTAGACTTCCTCCTGAAGATCACCATATAAGAATGCATTGTTGACATCTAACTGAAATTGTGGCCAATCTCGAATAACATCAATAGATAGAAGAATCCGTAAGGTGGAATGACGAGCAGCAGGTGAAAAAGTGTTAAGATAATCCACCCCATATGTAAGTGTAAATCCTCATGCAAGTAGGCATGCCTTGTATCTATCGATGCTACCATCTGCATTTTGCTTGACTGTAAACACACATTTACAGCCAACCGTAGACACGCCCGTAAGAGTAGGAACAAGACTCCAGGTACCTCTCGACTGAAGAGCCACCATTTCTTCCTCCATAGCTAATCGCCGTCTACCATCCTGCAAAGCCTCCTGATAATTCCGTGGAATGTCCACAACAGATAGGGCAATAGTAAGGTTCCTGAATTCACCATGCAGACGATCAAAAGAAACCACAGATGCTATAGGATATGACGTATGCTATAGGATATGACGTAGAGCTTCGCTTCTGTTTCCGAAGCGCAATAGGTAGATCTAAATCAGTAGCCTCCTCAATGTCCTCATCTGTCCCATGTAACGAAGCCTGCCCAGGTAAACCATTAGATCGGTCATTAAAAATAATATTCTGAGAACATACCTCATGCAAGCTAGATGATGAGCGATGATCATGAGCAAATGCAGGCCGACGGGTATAGTAATGTGACAATGGTGGAACAGGAACTATAGTGGAAAGGGAGGACGGTGTAGGCAGAGGTGGTGGTGGCGAAGGTGGTGTTGGTGCTGAAGATGGTTGTTGATGATGGAGGAGGTGGCATGAATATGGAGTCATCAATGTCAGACGACATCAACAAAATCACCTGAAGGGGAAAAGTACATAACAGACTCAAAAAATGTAACATCAACAATAACATAATATTTCCCGCACAGCGGATGATAACACCGGTACCCTTTTTGTGTCCTAGAGTACCTGACAAAAACACATTTGACAGCTTTAGAAGAGAGCTTGTCAATACCTGGAGATAGTTGGTGAACAAAGGCAACCGAGCCAAACACTTGAGGAGTAAGTAAGAACAATTCCTTTTCAGGAAAAGCTACAGAAAAAGGAAGCTTCTCAACCAAGACTGACAGTGGCATGCGATTGATAAGATAGCATGCCGTAAGAACGGCATCGCCCCAGAAGAAATGAGGAGCACGACTCTGTATGAGAAGTGTCCTAGTGAAATCAAGCAAATGACAATGTTTTCTCTCTGCAACCCCATTCTGTTGGGAAATATAGGCACAGGTTGTTTGGCGGATAATTCCTTGGGTTGAAAAATAACTAGAGAGAGTTGGTACAAAATTCCAAGGCATTATCTGTCCTCACAATTTTCACAGGAGCAGAAAAGACATTACGAACTTCATTTATGAAATTTTTGATAACATTTCCAGCTTCAGATTTATTCTTTAATAAAAATACCCACGGCAAACGAGAAAAATCATCAACAATGACTAAATAAAACCTGTGCTCCTGATGATCACGGACACGACTCAGACCCCAAATGTCAACATGAAGCAACTCAAAATTAGAGGTACTACTCCGACTCTGACGACTGGGAAAGGTAGACCGATGATGCTTTCCCAACTAACAAGCCTCACATTGCAAAGACATGTGAGGTGAAATCTGAAGAAGAACACAGCATAACTTCTGAAGCGGGAGATGACCAAAGCGTAGGTGCCACATAAATGGAGAAACAGGTCCAACGGGTAGAAAAGAGATTCCGACATATGGGGGTCGAACAAGGCGATAGAGACCCCCCTGCTCAGGCCAGGACCAATCACGTTGCTCGTAAGGATGTCCTGAAAAATAAGAGAAGATGGATAAAAAATGGCTCGACAATGTAAATCCTTCGTAATCTGGCTAATTGACAACAAATTCATAGAGAAATCAGGTGTATGTAACACATTCTTTGGATGCATATAAGGTGTCAAGCTAATCTCCCCCTGACCAATAATTGGGGAGTGTGTTCCATCTGCAATAACCATAGTGCATCCTGGAGAAACATGTCTGTAAGCTGAAAGTTGACCCCGGTCTCCACACAGATGATGTGTAGCACCAGAATCCATAATCCACTCCATAGTATCAGATCCATTACTCCTAGTGAGAGCATAAATACTACATGAGATACTAGAGGAGGCTGAAGCCGCAACATCTGGATAACTCTAGGATACTGGTGAAGACATCACAGGACCAAATGGAGGTATAATACCCCTTAAACGAGCTACAAGATCATCAAAGCGTTGTCCAAAGAGGAAGCAGCTTGAGGCTCAATCTATTCAGCAACTCGTGCAGAAGCCGGAAATCCATGCTTGGAGTAGCAAGTATCCTTAGTATGTCCAAAGCGATGATAGAAAATACATGGTTGGCGAACATGACATCCCCTTCCTCGAGGTCCACGTCCACGGAATGAAGAGGAACTATTGTGACCTCGGGATGATGCCATTGTTGAGGATGTCTGATTTGTAGTAGAAGATAGGACAGTTATACGACTGAGTCTGCGAAAAGCTTCCTCCGTAGGAGGAATAGTAGAGTCTGCCAGTATCTGAGACAGTGCCGCCTTGTATTCTGGATCAAGTGCTGCTAGGAATACACCAACCATGGTGGCATTCCTATAGGTCTTCTGTTGCTCAGGAGTAGACGTGAGAGGCATAAAGCTACACAGCTTCTCAAACATCCCACGTAGGGATGTATATAAAGAGTGTAATGGTCGTCCATTCTGTTTGATGGTGAACATATCATGTTGGAGCTGTAAAATCTTCGTCTCGTTCTAAGCTTGTGAATACGTCGCAGAAAGAATATCCCGCATCGCTTTGGTTGTGGGTTGATGGAGTATATCATTGGCAATCTTTATTGCCAACATACCTGAGAGCCAAACTTTGGCATATGCATCATCCGCCTCCCATGAGGCGTTAACCCCAGTCTTCTCAGTTGGTTCTTCCTCGGTAAGAATGTGTTTCTTACCGGTAGACTTCAACATACTCATGAACTGCATGGCCCATAGTTTATAATTTGACCCATCCATCTTGACTATGGGCGTTGGACCTTTGAAGGCGCTTGTGGAGGGAATATCCATCTTGTTCTCTGACATATCGGCTTGAGAAGACTGGGGCTAAATACTTGATTGGATTGTGTCTACACCAACATAAAGAGATTGGATTGCATGTGTAGACTCATGCACCCAATCTCAGCATGTAATAGGGCTATCAACGATGAAAACGTGCACACAATAACCCGCGTGAAGATGCACGAGCTCGCAGGGCTAGGCGTGCACTCGCGGGGCTAGGCGTGCACACAGCCGCACAGCCACACCTAACGCTGGACACATTTGCGCAATGGTGTTGGGTACGCAAAGGCTAGGTCACCAGCGCGTAAGAGGGGTGGCGTGCGAGAGAGGGGTGACGTGCGGGAGAGGGCAGCGTGCACGTGGTGTGGTGGCGACGCACAGGCGGTACGCAGGCGACGTGCAAGAGAGGCGGCGCCGGAAGACGAGAGAGAGAGAGAGAGAGAGAGAGAGAGAGAGAGGCTGGCGGGTGGGGATTATGATTAGGGTTAGGTATTCGAGCTCCGATCTAGGACCACCGCTCTGATACCATGTTGAAAGAAATAAGAGAATTCTTTATTCCACAAACCCTAGGCTCTCTTATATAGGAGAGACGCCTATGGGTAAATTACATAAAGAGTTCATAAGAAGAAAGCAAATAAGAAACAGTACAAAATAGCATTAACCGCATAACATAACATATATCTCTACAGCTATCCCAAGCTGTAGAGATGTATCGTGCAAAATAACATTAACCGCATAAAGAGTTCATAGAATCGTGATGTATCGTGCAAAACAGTGAGGAATGAGCCAAAGTTGTACAAGTTGAAAGGTGCGAGAAAAGATGTTGTAACCAGTGCCTTCGGCAACCCAAGAAATGCCTTGATACGAGCCTTTGTTGCACGAGGGTGATCAACTACAGCATAAGGGTACAGACCCGCATGTGGAAACAGAATCGACTTTGCGTTCTCTAAATTGTAGCTGCACGAGGCACAAACAAGCCTTATCGCAAGAAGGCAATGCTTATAGGGCTATGAGACAATGCATACTGTCAATGAGGTGATAATGTTATGTTGCACTTAAAGAGGCATAAAGATGGGTTCTCCTCATATAATTCATAAAGAAGATGAGGGATATGCTCTTCTGCAACGATGAGCTATTAGGCATATGCTTGCTTCCATTCATTTAATATCTCTTGTGTAATGTCAATCTAGCCCAAACATGACCAGAATCTCTGCACAACAACAAAGCCTTTTCCCACATTAAGTAGGGTCAGCTACCTGGATTCTTTTTTTTTTAAGCCAAGAAGAGGGGGATACACTCGATGGTGCTCACCCAAATATATTAAGAGAGTAAAGTAGTAGTTACAAAAGAAGAAACTAAAAACAAAGCCCCCCGCTAAGGAGGCAAGTAGCCTCCCGAAGTGGGCGGCCAGCCACTAACAACATAAACAGAACGAGAAAACACGCAAGTCATACGAGACACCAATCAGCCACAAAAGCCCTAGCACGGCAGAAGACGTTCTCCAGGTAAAACCGCTGCTCGAAGAAGAGGGCCTCGTTGTGAGCAAGCCATATCGACCACAAACAAGCCATCGGAGCAAGGAGACGCCTTCTCTCCAACCACCTATTAGAGAAGAGGGAGTCGCAGAAGGACTCCACATCACGAGCGAGCATCCAATTCACAAAGGGGTCGTCCCACAGTTCCCGGACCAAGGGGCGAAGAAACAGTAGATGGTCCAGTGTCTCCACATTAGAATCGCACAAGCCGCAAGTGTTAGATACCAATGGGATCAACCTGGAACAACGATCGCGCGTCAAGAGTCTCCTTCTGCGCAAGAGCCAAAGGAAGAAGACGATACGTAAGGGCAAACCCAGACCCCAGAAGAAGCCACAGTCTCGCGTCAAAGAATCCGAACTAGGAGGCGGAGAATCGAGCAAGGATGTGTAGGCCTTCTGAGTCGAGAAGAGACCATCCCTCCAAACCCAGTGATCCAAGCCACCAGAGGGAGATCCCGCCTGAGCAAGAGCGTTCATCAAAGCCAGAAAATCCATGAACCTCTGATCGGAGAAGGAGCCCAGGAAGCGAGGAGACCAAGAATCGTCCACCCAGCAGGAAGCGACAGACGCTTCCTTATTTTCTGCCAGAGCGAATAGTCGAGGGAAGCGAATAGAAAGAGGCTCCCCATCCAACCAGCAATCATTCCAGAAGGAGAAATCGCGGCCGTCACCGAGCACAGGTTTGAAAGACGATCTGTATTTCAAGAAAGCCACCTGAATACCACGCCAAAATGGAGATCTCCCACCCACGTCCTCCGAGGCTCCCACACCAGGCCACGCCCGCCTGTGAAGAGCCCTCAAGATGGTAATGAAGTAGCTACCAACTCTTCCCCATACCCTGGTTGCCCGCTTAAGGAAGAAGGCATCGTTTATCAATCTGAGGCTCCTTATCCCCAAACCTCCTGCCGACTTCTCCCTCACCACCTCCTCCCAAGCGACGAGGTGAATCCCCCTCCCAGCGCTGCCTGACTTTCCCCAAAGGAACTTCTTGAAGAGGGACTCCAATCTATTGCCAATCCCCGCAGGCATCCGGCGGGTCGATAAAAAATATACAGGTATGGCGGCAAGGACCGAGCGAAGAAGAACCAGTCTACCTCCTTTGGAAAGAAGAGCCGCGCGCCAGCTAGCCAATCTCGCCTCTACCTTCTCCACCACCGCACTCCAATCCTTCAACCGAGGCCTCCCGACCACCAACGGAAGGCCCAGGTAATCCAGCGGAAGGCAGCCCAAAGCAGAGCCCAGAATGTTGGCGAAAACCGAGGCACGCGTCTCCGAAACGCCAAAAGTAATGACCTTCGATTTATCGTCGTTTATGCGTAAGCCCGAAAGTTCACTGAATAGGTCTAAAGTCGCCGACATGGTCGCCACTTCCAATTCTCCCCCTTCAATAAAGCACAAAGTGTCGTCCGCGAACTGAATAAGTGGAACGGAGATAGTCCCCTTAGAAAAACCCTTCGATAGGCCCGCATCAACCACCCGGGCCACCATTCTAGCCAAGACATCCAACGCAATCATGAAAAGGAGGGGGGCCAGGGGGCAACCTTGCCGCAGGCCCCGACGCGGCTGAAAGCGCCCGCCCTCCAACCCGCCATCAAGCAGAAGAGAAAAGGAGGTAGTCGTAACGCAGCGCCGCATCCACGAAATCCACAAGTCAGGGAATCCATGCCTCTTGAGGACCGACCATAGAAAGGCTCAATCGATGCTATCATAAGCTTTGGCGAAATCGATCTTCCAAAGAACTCCTTGACGCCCCGAGGCTTTCCAATCCGCCACCAGCTCCGACGCAGCAACAGTACGGTCCGAAATTTGCCTGCCTTTGATGAAGGTCGCCTGAACTGGCGAGATAAGAGGGTCCAGTACCTTAGAGAGTCTCCTGGCAAGCACTTTAGCGACAATTAAATAAGCGGCATTAGAAATGGAGATGGGGCGAAAATCCCCGATGTCCTCCGCCGCCTCCCTTTTAGGAATCAAGAGAAGTAGAGCTCTATTCAGTCTATCAAACCCCGTGTTTCCGCCACAGAACTCCACAACCATCTCGAAAACTTCCTTGCCCACCAAATCCCAAAATTCCTTGAAGAATGCAACCGAGAAGCCATCCGGCCCTGGGGACGCGTCAGGATTAAGATCCCACAGGGCCTCTTTAGTCTCCAACATAGAAATCGGCCTAATAAGCATGGCACTATCCTCCACAGAGACAGTGGGAGCCCCCAAGCCGAGCCACTTCCAACGCCGAGGATGACAAATCGACATGGCCTCCCTGAAATGCTTCGAAATTGCGGCACCCATAGCGCTATCCCTAACGAAACGCTGCCCATCAACAGAAATAGCCCTCATAGAATTGTTCATTTTCCTCCCGCTAGCAACCCGGTGGAAGTAGGCCGAGTTCGCGTCGCCGTCTTTGAGCCATTTGAGCCTGGAGCGCTGACGCCATTCGATAGCTCTTTTCTTGTCTTCATCCGCCACCCTGATTTGCGCAGAAGAGCGCTCCTCGAGCTCGGTGACATTGAGAGTCCTCTCATTCTCCACAGCGTCAAGTCTTGATATAATCTCCTCTGCCTCTTTTCTGAGGGTCACCCTCGCCAATCGCGACTCCTGTTTAAAACGAGCCAATCTCGTACGCAAGGAGGCAAGCTTTTGATTAAGACGAGCAGTCGCAGAGCCCTCCACCGGAGTAGAGATCCAGTGATCATTGACCACCTCACGAAAAGAAGGCTCCAAGAGCCAGTAGCGTTCATATCTAAAGATGCCCCTCGGGGATAGATTCTCACCAGAATCCCACAAAATTGGCGAGTGGTCAGAGAAAGCTCTCGGTCTCGAAGAAACCGAGCAGGAGGAGAATCCTTCCATCAGAGCACTCGAAGCCAAGAACCGATCAAGGCGGGACCGCGAATTGGCGTTCCTCCAAGTATAGTTAATATCAGAAGCCACCAAGTTTTCCAGCGCCAAAAAGTCCAGAGTCTCTCTAAAGGAAGGAGAACCTGGGTCGCAGCCCCCCCTAGCCCGAGGGCGATCAGACGAATGAATAGTGACATTAAAGTCTCCCCCAATGATCCACGGAAGGCCAGCGAAAGCACGGCCCGCAACACGCAAATCATCCCACAGCTCCGCTCTGCTGATATGACAGCAAGGCCCATAAACAGATGAAATAGCGATAGGGATGGGTAAGTCCCTTCTAACAAGCAACACTGATAGCATATGCCTCCCCATCAAGGTGGACTGCTGGGAAAAAAGACCCAACTTCCAAGCAATGAAGATGCCTCCCGCCGCTCCCACCGCATCCAATGCCACAAAGGAATCCAGCGACCCCGCACCAAGGGACCTCCATAGAGCATCGTCCAAGCCCTTCAACTTCGTCTCCTGAATCAAAGCCACGTCACAAGCCCACTCCGAGAAGCGGGCACCCAAAGCCTTCCTCTTCACGTCGTCCCCCAACCCCCTGACATTCCAGGAAATGATTTTCATTAAGGAAAGAGTCTGCTCCCACCAGAGGGTGCGAGGCCAGCCGCCTCTGCCACCGAGTCACGCATAGTAGCACAGGAATGAATCGGCGCCGCTCGCGAACGAGAACTGCCCCGCCTTCGATACCTCTTCCCCGATCGCGCATCGGAACGCGAACCTTGGTCACGACCACAAAACGACTCCGAGTCGCCCCTGGCGGAGATAAGCAAATCGTGGATGGGCGAACCCGCCGCAGTCGGTGAAGGCATGCCCAGGATGGAAAGCGGTGAAGTTTCAAGCAATAAGGGCCTAGAAAATTCCCCATAGTCGGCGGAAGCCTCTTCTGATGGAAGGATAGAAGGAGAGACAGGCTGAATCTCCTCAACAGTCGTCCGCGTAGAGAAGGTTCCAACCGCAACCCGAGAAGACCCATGATCCGAGTCCGCCAGAATAAGAGAGGAGTTCCGTGCAGGCCAAGATCCGAAAAGACCCGACCCGCCAGCGTCCGTGGATAGTATACACGTTCGTGCACTCGAAAAAGACGAGAAGTTCGTACTGCCAACCTTCCAAGCAAAAGAGCCAAATACAGAATCAACCTGGGAAGGGCCCCACAGCTGCGGATCGCCACGTAAGGCAATATCACTCGGGAAGCGGGCGAATCATTGAAGGGCCGCCCGAAATCAATCCAAGGGATCGACGCCTCGCAGGCGCCCCCATGCAGGAGCGACTCCTCGCAGGCGCCCCCGTGCAACGCCAGGTGGCCAACAGGAGACGAGGCGTCACGCGAACGAATGGGGTCCACCGTCCCAATCAGAGGCAGCGCCGGACGAGGGCCGGAGGCTGACGAAGAGGTCGCACGAAGGAGATCTCGACTGGAAAGGAGAAGCGACCTACAGAGAAGGTCTCGAAGAACACCTTCCCCAAGAGGTCAGGCAGCGAGTTACTGCCGCACTCCAGAAGAACCCTAATAGACTTCCAATCCGAGCCCGGTTTGAATTCGTCCTCCACAATCGCCAGCAGCTCCCCCCACCGGTGAAGAAGAGCAGCCACAGCGGGAACCTTGCGGGACAAAGAGGGATCCCCCGCACCTCAACCACACAAATTTCGATGCCAAAGCAAGCTCCATCGTCGTAACGCAGAGAACGCCAAGAAAGCCCCTCAAAGAGAGCACTCTTCAATAAACTTTGACGTTGAGCCTGCGATAGACCACGAACGCAACATCTATAGGAATCAAGAACCACCAGGTCACCTTCGAACGAAGGTCCAAAGAAATCAAGCAAACTTGTCTTCACGAAGCGCCAATCAGTTCCCCTTCGTTTTGCAAACCCCACAGCAATTCCGTCGCACCCACCCGTCTTTTCTTGATGGTCATGCACCGAGTCACCGGGCGCCTCCATCTTCCCCGGCCGAATCGACGCAGGTATCCCGCCGCCACTCTCATACCCCCTCGAATCAAAGCCACCCTTACCAAAGCGCAAAGCCGAAACAGCAGAAGTTTCCCTCGCAAGAGGGTCAACAGAGCGATCAGGGTCAAAAGAGCTACGAACCACCTGCGCGAAGGAGCGTGAGCCATACTGACCACTAGGGCTCACGTGAACGGAAGGAGCATGCATGGCGGGAGCCTCCAAGGCGACGTTGCATGGCTTACGCGGCACAGGATCCATGCGAGAAGTCCCGAACCAACATGAAGCTTTCTTATGACCAACCCTCCCACAGGAATAGCATCTTGCAGGCAGACCACAGGACGAAGCCGAGTGACCACGAACACCACATCTAAAGCAACGCTTACCCGGTTTCATGCGCGAAACCCGGACCCAACCAGAACCTTCTTCAAGCAAGTCGGAGACGACCGCTTCGTCGTGAGGCCTTCCATTTTGAGGGCCAGATCCTTTGTAGTCGACCTCGTTGAAGACGCTAGCGGAGCTTGCCATTCCTTTTCCAGAGACGGAGAGAGGAACTCTCGGGATATAATGCTTCGGTCTCCACGAAGCAGTAGCATTAGAAACCCGTCTCTGTGATGTGACCGCAGGGCGAGAGTGCCCATGTGCACCCAGCGAAGGCTTCCACCGATCTCTCACTCGCCACCAGTGCTTCTCGCGACCTCTCTCCCCTCTTCTCACACGCTCTCCAACTCTCTCTCGCTCTCCCACTCTCACGCTCTCCACTCCGCCTCCCATCTTCTGTCAGCTACCTGGATTCTTTGGCTCCATTCAAATCTATCTTGGATCAATCTCGGTCTTAGATCCAAAAAACTAAGATACCTTTGTATCATCTCATTCGAACACTTCTTGGGCCATCCTCGCCCTCTCTTAGTCGGTTCAACATCCCAAAACTCACATCTCCTAACTGGTACACCAGCCGACCTCCTTTGCAAATGGTTAAACCACCTTAAGCAATTTTCTCGCATCTTATCCTCGATCGGAGCTACACCAACTTTCCTTCCGATTGCATCATTCTGAATATGATCTTTACGTGTATGTATACACATCCACCTCCACCTTAGCATTTTCATTTCTGCTACTGCCATTCTTCGCACATGTCTATGGTTCACAGACCAACATTCATGCCAACTAGAATCTCCATAAACTCAAAAAAATGAAAAACGTGAAGACATACTAAAAAATGAACCGAAAAAGGGAAAAAAGAAAAGGATTAAAAAAGAAAAGGATAAAAAGAAGAGGTATACCTTTTTCACACATCATTTGTTCTTCCAATTTGGTCAATTATCACCATGTTCACACGTGTATAGGAGAAAGGGAAAGTATTAGATAGAATTTTAAGACTAAAGTTCTTCGAATTCTCCAAAGAGATTCATGTTTATCTGTGAGGATGAGATGCATACTCAATCCTCCATTGATTTTGGTCCCTAGTAAAAGATCATTTCGAGGTTCTGATAAGAGAGAACCTACTTCTCGATGGGAGGGGTTTATTTCCGAAGTCTTGTGTAAGAGAATTCCCATGACAATTCCAACCTTTTAAATAGATGAAATTGTATTTTCGTCGAGGAGACACGTTGTGGGATAAAGAGGAAGACGATTCACTGCATTGTCGGTGTCTCGGATCGATGCAATTGTAGAACACAAGCACATTGCTTCCGCCCAGATTGCCTGACAAATCATCATTCCATATTACAACCCTCTAGTTGCTCGTCGCTTGTATGGCCATAAAGGCATCGTCATTGTCATTAGTATCTAGAGGTATGCATGTTAGGTTGAGGTGGTCTACATGTCATGTATTCAGTGTCTATGCAGGAGAATTTACAAGTTATCCGAACTAAGCATTGCATGATCTTGGCTGTAAGGGGGAGTTCGAGAACAGTGAAAGGTTGAGTCAATTGGATGATCTGTCTAATGTCTAATTACACACCACTTACATTCTGTCCAATGTCTAATTACACACCTCTTACATGTTTAGTCAGACTTTGTTTAATGGTAGGTCCTGGATGTGCTTGCGATTCTAGCCACACACCTCTTGAATTCTTTTTTTAGTCAACGTCGTGAATTCTTTGAGAAGCTTATTATAAAGATCTGGCCCAGAGGGTCAATTCTCCCATAAAGTATAACAGTCCTATAATACCATCTTGAACCACGTAAATATTTTGTTCTTGTTTTTAAAGCGCCATAACATATGGATTTTGAAGCTTGCTGCTTTATATTGCAATTATATGAGTGACAGAAACCCCTTCTTTGGATATGATTGGGAAGAAAGAAATAAGTTATTGATACACAGGTGACTGATAGTGAATACACTTGGTATTCCTTTTATTTGAAAGGACACTTGGTATTCTTAAGGAAAGGAGCTCAAAAATGGTTCCAAGCACGCAAGGCAGCTAAATCCATGAAATTAAGTTCAAACAATTCACATTTCTGATTAAAAAAACATGATTTGGCTTCAAGAGAGGGCATCAACGAAAGGGGACCAACGGGAGGAGGAGCTACTATGCAAACGACAGTCAGGCGGCCAGCGGAAGCATATGATCAAGGATTGGAAAGAAAGATGGGGGGAAATAAAGATATTCTTTCAATTCAACTTTATCTTCGTAAATGATAGATAATATATGTACTAACCCAACAATAGGTTAAAGTTAACCCAGTGACTGGTCGTGTTATATGCTAAACATCATAGATTTTCAAAACATAAAGCAAAGAAAATTTGTACATGTTTGGGTGCAATATGAATACTTACAGGTCATGCTGTGCAATTATGCAAGCTCGTGAAAGCATAAAAGGTTAACAACACCATTCTTAAAATTGTCGAAACCGATGATAAGGAAATTACTAACCATGAATACACTGGTGAAAGGAAGCAAAGTGGCTGAACCATAAAGATATCTCCGATGATTTATGGATCCCCTGACATGTAAAAAATGCTTTTAAAGCAGAATACAATTCTGGCAAAAAGTTTGAAGCAATTCATGATGTTCTAAGTCTTGGCCTATTGGAACACATTACTCCAAGATTTTGGCATGTACCAATGCCTTTGTCTAAGGCTGGAAATACTCCAAACAAAGACAGCCGACAAAATAATGAGAAAAAACCACTACTATTTTCCATCATGAAGTACAGTAGACCAAAGAAAATGCTCCAGACAGAAAGAAATGTGCCATCCGTGTGCACGGAACACTACATAATGTCAAGATAAAACAGAAAAAACATATTTCTCGTTCATAAATTTGTGAAAATTTAAATAGCAGCTTGAAATAGGATTCCTCGTGATACAAGTGGGAAGTTGGGTTTCTATGACGAGTTCTTAGTGCAGGATGAATCCATAAATTGTCAAACTCCATAAAAGAAGTATGTTCAATTTCTGCATGCACCTTGACATGCCATTCGTTGAATATCTATATGCTAGTGCATTAAATCTAACTTCTTAAAACGGCATAATATCCAAACAAATGCTTACCTGATGGCAATATGCCGTATACGTTGACGAACAAGACGTGGATTTAAGCTGCAAAAGTTAAAAAATAAAACCTTTTATTTAAAAAAAGCGCAAGCCTGGAGATAAAATACGGTACATTCAAGCTTACACAAAACCACGATAAGCGTCATTTCCACACACACAAACCATACATATGCATGTATGCATGTATATGAAGTTGGCGCTTTTGTCTTTTTTAAGGAGAAAAGGGTGATATACCGAGGTGGGACTCACCACAGGAAATGCATTAATATAAAATAAGCTAGATCATACAAGAGTCCAAGCCGAGGCAAGGAACCAAAAGTGTGCAAGTATGTTCTCTGTATAAAGCGTTGGTTCCTAAAAATCAACTCATTTCTAGCACGCCAGATATTCCACGGCATGATATAAGCGGGAGACACATCTTCCTGCGAGTTCTCAAAGAACAATCCGATAGAGCTCCAATATGCCATGTTGTCCCCCATCTTGAGCCAACCAATGCCGGCATCATTCCAAACAGATTTCAAAGTACTGCATGTGAAAAACAAATGCTCGAAGTCTTCATAGTGTTCTTCACATTTGTTGCATGTCAAGTCCCCGGGTGCAGCATTCTATCTCTACGGACCTTGGTAAGCACACGCCCATGTGTAACCAACCAGAGAAAAACCTTGATCCTCTGTGGGATTTTACAGCTCCAAATAATTTTGCAATCACGTGTGAAATCCTCATATGTTGTGGCCTCAATATGGTAAAAGAAACGATATGCCTTCTTAATCGAGAATCTGCCATTACGCCAAATGAAATGATCTCGACCCCCCGGCAATCCCCCAAAATCAGTTAAGTCCCTGAAAAATGTTGCGAACTCATTCACCCTCTGATCCAAGAGGGTACCAAATACCAATAAAACATGGGCTCCATCCTCCAGTCATCCAGACATCGTGCAAACATGAGTTCTGGTTATCTGAGAATGTAAAAAGACAATGGTAATGCTCTTTCAAAGGCCCCAAGCCCGTCCAGTTATCCAACCGAAATCGAAAGGAGTCATCATTACCACAACTGCTCTCATGACATGCACCACCTGTGGGATAATGTGTGTGATCCCTTGCCAAAGTGAAGAGGAGTAACGAATAGGTGATGCCACCAACGAACCACCAGTATTATAAATCTTTTGCAATAGTGTACACACCAGATCATCCCCTTCCCCCCACAGCCGCATTACCCACTTGGTCAGAAGCGCCTTATTCATGCTCTCAATCTTCAAGATCCCCAAGACACCCTCCTTCGAACACGTTACCAACTTCCAATCTACGAGGTGCACTCCCCTCTTCTCTTGCTTCCTATCGGCCCAGAAGAAGTGTCTCATCAACTTCTCAATCTATCCCCTCACCCAACAAGAAGTAATCTAACAAAGCAGAAAATATAGGAATATCGGAGAGGGCATGCTTAAGGAAAATCAGTTTCCCCCTCTAGAGAGCGTACATGTCTTTCAACCAGCCAACTTACTTTCCAACCTGTCAAGTACCATCTTCCAGTCGATTGCACGGAGACAACCAGCAACTAGCGAGAGGCTAAGGTAAACGACTGATAGAGAACTACAAAGACATCGCAATGTCCTGGACATCACCTCAATCTCTTCTTGAGTCAACCCGAAAGGAAAGAAAGCAGATTTTTCTCTATTAAGTTGAAGATCCAAGATGTCACCAAAGATATCCAATATACGGGAGCTACGACGTACATGCTCCAGGTTGCCGTCAAGGATGATCATCGTGTCATCTGCATATTGGATACTAGGTATCACAATATCATCTTTGCGGTAGACCATGGAAAACCGACCATCAACCGCCAGGTTTAGCATACAAGTCAAGGCATCCGCCACGATCACAAACAAAAGAGGTGCCAAGAGACATCCCTACGTTGGGGTTAAAAGAAGCCCCCTTCAGGCCGACCATTTACAAGCATAACAAAAGACGTCGTCGAGACACATCCCTTCATCCAAGCAATCCACAAGCTCGGGAACCCTCTTTTTTCCAAGGATTCCCAAAGGAAACGCCAATCCACGCAGTTATATGCTTTAGAGAAATCTACTTTCCATGCCACACCTTTCTCCTAATTTCTCTTCCAATCTAACATCTCGGATGCGAGCACCTAACCATCTATCATATTTCTCCCAGGTACGAGCATAAATTTTTCCTGCGAAATAATCGTATCAAGCACACTTCTTAATCGGTTCGCCAAAATCTTGGCAATAATGATGCTCAATAGGTTTGCCAAAATCTTGGCAACAATGATGCTCAATTGGTTCGCTGGAGTCTTGTCAACAATGAGGTAGATCCCATTGGAAAGAGATCGGCCAAAAGCCCTCCACCCTACAAGCCATCTTTTTCGGTAACAGAAACAGCAAAGCCTTTTTCATCCGATTAAAGCCATGATTCCCTTCTCTGAACTCCGGTACACCGCCAAAATATCCCACTTGAAGTGTCCGAGATTCCCTGTAGAAGGATATTGAAAACCCATCTAGCCTTGAAGCGCCATCCGCATTCAGTTGAAACAAAGTTGCTCTAACTTCCACCTCCGTGAACGGGTTCATCAAGGCATTCACATGTAATAAAGATAGCACCTTGACCCCCCTATTATGCCATCCCTAGTATGACCGACTCCTGCTAAAGTGGTAAAAGTGATTTCGAAGCACCCTCCCGACCTCGAGATCTTTATGCACCTCCACATCATCAACTGTGATAGAGCGAATATAGTTCCACCATCGTCGTTCACAGGCAACTGAAAGAAAGAATCGAGTGTTGTTGTCACCCTCCTTCAACCACTTTTGCCTCGATCTCCGCCTCCATTCAACCTCCCTCTTTGATCCTCTAAAAGAACCTCATGTAGATGTGTGGTTCTTAATTGAATTTCTTCAGCCATCAGCTCCCGCTCCTCCAACAAATCAAGTTGAACTATGTTGTCTTGTGCCACATTGTTTCATCTCCTCCATTGCGCTCGGATGACCTTGTTTGTATTCCGTTAGGTGACAATGAAGCGACACCAGCTTAGTCTACAACCTGGCCACCGCAAATGCCTCGGACCGTCATTCTCTCCAAAAGCTATCATACCCTAAAAGTTGTTCTCCAATAGCCATGCATGTTCGAACTTGAAAAAGGTTCTTGGATGAACATCCTCCCTAAAAGACCACTG
Source organism: Ottelia alismoides (assembly GCA_037367405.1). Taxonomy (NCBI): domain Eukaryota; kingdom Viridiplantae; phylum Streptophyta; class Magnoliopsida; order Alismatales; family Hydrocharitaceae; genus Ottelia; species Ottelia alismoides. The sequence continues at coordinate 69,199 of JAZKJV010007738.1, forward strand.
CAAAGGGGTGTGATCTTAATGTGCCCAAGGTAGAGCCCAAGCACACACCAAAGGGAAGGTCTGTGTCATCTCCATGGATCTCAAGAAGCAATCCAGATGCGATCTCGGGCGGGAGTTTCTTTATGTATAACGGCATCCACTAGCATCCACAATCTCCAAGCCATACTCGCAAATAAACTGGGAGAGCTCCGGGTGACAAGGATATTAAAGACCATGTTGCATGTCCATTTGCTACAGCCATCATACAGACTTTCTTCTTTTGGATGAGCATTTTACAGGTTCATGTCACACTTTCTGCATAAGAACCCCCACAGAGTATTTAAGTTAAGCCCCCGACTGCGGCGGGTGTATAAAAGGGATATTAATCTGATTTTCCTTGTGTATAAAAGGGATATTAATCTGATTTTCTCGGGCGGGAGTTTCTTTATGTATAACGGCATCCACTAGCATCCACAATCTCCAAGCCATACTCGCAAATAAACTGGGAGAGCTCCGGGTGACAAGGATATTAAAGACCATGTTGCATGTCCATTTGCTACAGCCATCATACAGACTTTCTTCTTTTGGATGAGCATTTTACAGGTTCATGTCACACTTTCTGCATAAGAACCCTCACAGAGTATTTAAGTTAAGCCCCCGACTGCGGCGGGTGTATAAAAGGGATATTAATCTGATTTTCCTTGTGTATAAAAGGGATATTAATCTGATTTTCTCGGGCGGGAGTTTCTTTACGTATAACGGCATCCACTAGCATCCACAATCTCCAAGCCATACTCGCAAATAAACTGGGAGAGCTCCGGGTGACAAGGATATTAAAGACCATGTTGCATGTCCATTTGCTACAGCCATCATACAGACTTTCTTCTTTTGGATGAGCATTTTACAGGTTCATGTCACACTTTCTGCATAAGAACCCTCACAGAGAATTTAAGTTAAGCCCCCGACTGCGGCGGGTGTATAAAAGGGATATTAATCTGATTTTCCTTGTGTATGAATGATCGTCGTTCCACGCATCCTTCTGACGTCGTACTACAAAATATAGGTTTTGCAACTACTTCGAAATGGAACTAAACCATTTACCAGAATCTGGACAGATGAGGCTATGATTTTTTTTTCACCTTTCAATTCAAGGAAGAGGCCAACTAAAATATAAAACAAAATTCAGGAAACCAAACCTCGCAGGGTAAGTGATATCCACCTTCGTAATGTCCTTCGAGACGGACTGCAAGAAGACCTCCGAGGGCTTCACTCTTGACAGCAACTTCAAACCCAAACTGTCCACAGAAACAAGAGCATACGTGCCCACATTATTGGTGTACACAAAAAAACAGCAAAATCTCATTTTTTAAGAAAAATTACTCGTAAATCCTGTTTTTGACGGATCCCGGGGGAGCCTTCCCCAGATTGATCCAAGCACGATTCATCTGTGACACAATACAAAAATGGATTAAACGCTAATTTAAAAATAGAGGATCTTTTCAGAGTGCCTGCCTTATCAGAGGCGAAATCAACGACAAGCTCAGCATTGGATTGGATGGATCGGCCATCGGATATGAGCTTCCGCCAAAGATCCTTTAATGACGGGGGAGCAGAGGAGGAGGAATGGGATGATCCGACAGCAGATGACGGATCGATTGATCGGAAGAAGCACCAGTTGCGACCTTTGATAGGGAAAACGACCAGTCGAGCCTTCATGGTTGAGTTGGCGAGAGAGTTTGGAGCCCTAGAGAGAGAGGCATGTAGGAGAGAGTGGAAGCGTAAGGCCGGAGGTAAGTTCGTAACGAAACCGGGAGGAGTAGAGAGAGTGGTCCCACAAATAACAAAAGCTTCAACTCGCAATAACAAGTGAAACGTGGGGCATGATGTGTCCTCTAAGTGAAACGTGGGGCATGATGTATCCTCCTTAACAATCTATCTATATCTATATACCTTTTTTAAAACTGAGTTTCTCCCGGTACTGTCGACACGTGGAGCTCTATCGAGAGAGCTCTCCCGATACCACTTCTTCCGATACCACGTCTCCTCTTTCTATCGCTACCTATGGATCTTTCTTCGGTTTTCTCTCTCCCTCCTCTACAGTATTATCTCACTTTCATTTGTCTCTCTTCCCCGTATGAAAATTCTCATGCTCTCTCCTCTGTTTCTCTCCCTTGCTCAGGGACAAAAAAACGCGGCATGCCCATATTTCTATTCTCTCTCCTCTCTGGTGCTTTTTCCTTCGAGACAAAAAACGCAGCAAGTCCATCTCACTTCCCCCCATCCTTTTCTCTCTCTCTCTCTCCAAGAACTACCTATTCATCTCCCTCTATTTTTCATGCCATGTTATCATGTCCCACTATCCTTCTCCATGCTATAATTATTTATCTCCCTTCATTCTCATGTCCTTCTCTCTCCATGCTATAGTTATGCTTTTCTGTTTCCCACTTGGATTTCTATATCCATATGTGTAAATTATAATAAACGGAATAATTGTGATGCCAATAATAGTGTGCATAAAAGCTACGGCGGAGCATTGGCTCGGGTCAGCCTAGACCCGATCGTGACCTGACTTGCAAAAGTTCGGATCCTGCTCGAACCCGATATATATGTGGGTCGAACTGGGGCCTTCATATTGCTGAAATTTCATTCTCAGGTTAGGACCAATCCGAACCCGTGGCAGCCTGGATTTACCCGATCCAACCTCTTTAAGTGTGGGTTGTGCATGTGGCTTTAAACCCACTCTATATCACATTCTCCTCCCAATCCAAACGAAATACATGCATCTCCCAAACTCTCTCCACTCGGCTTCTGCTCCAACAATCTCGCCTAAATCCGAAGTCCCCAACCCAATCTACCGCTCTCCCCATGGGAATCCCTACGAAGTGTTGCATCGACGTTTGTGCCGATTTCTTCATGAGTTCGCATAGGATCCGTTAGATTTTAGCGATGTCAGGGTGTCGATCTTAAAGTGTGGTATTAAAGCTTTCGACGAGCATCATTGGCTTGGGGATGATATCCATCACAACGACTTTGAAGGTCCTCGGGATCGATTCCACCATCACTATGATCATCCCTATTGGTTTTTCTTGCAATGCGGTTTGGTATACAACCATAGAGGCGGCATCACGTGGTTGTTGTATGCGGCTGTAATGTGGGAGTCGTTGCGAGGGGGGATTGACGGTACATTTCTTCTGGCATTTTTGCAACGTTCATCGACCGAATCCACCATCACCCTGACATCAGTGATGCCCACAAAAATGTAGCAGATATATGGATCTATCAAATTAAATATGAGGCACGTACTCCAACTAATGAACGACTTTTTATTTGTAAATGATGCATGCCAAATTGTTCGAGCAATGTTACTACCAACCTCAATAGATGTGTGTGTACTGTATAGTCATATGACTTTTTCACCATCGGCATGAAAAAAATCACCACAGCCACTTTTCAACAAGGTGATGTGCAAAAGGATGAGTGGAGGTGGGGAGGCCTATTGGGCGGTTGATTCCTCAAATCCCCAACAAGTAGCTTTCACTGAATCAAAATGGGAGCAGAACGATTTCGGACCCGCTCTAACATCATGTTACTGTCACGTTAATGTTACTGTCACGTTACTGCCGCGAAGCTCGGGTATAAACACTAATCTATCTATATTACTAAAGTTGAGTTTTCCCAACTTGTGTGACACGTGGCTAACCTTAGTGTTGCTTCACTCCTTCCTCTCCTCACGCCACTTCATCCCTTTGCCCAAATCCTCATCTGATCTTCACATGAGTTCACGTCAACATGAACGTTTTACAGCATTACCCTCATAGTTTCCTTATATGAATTAATATATTATATTAATGTTTAGTAATATAATTTATTAAATATACCATAAAATTGTTGATAAATTTAACAAAATAATGCTATATTTTTTTATTACTACTGGTATATTTCATTTTTTTGCATGGATGCACCAACATAATATTTAAAATGATATCAACAATAATATATAATATATATAAGATTTCTATGTCCATAGATAATATAATATTTATTAGATCTAATATTTATGAATAAATATTATATAATCTCTATGCATAATATATGGTATAATATCATATCATAAAAATTTTGATTATATTATGTATGATATATTTTTAGTATAATATATATGATATATTATGGTTTATAAGATTTAATACATATTCATATGATCATATCACGTATTCACTTCGACCTATATTTATTTCGACATATGTGTTATGATCCTTGGAAATAAACCAAATATAATATTAAGTGCTTTCAGATATTGCTGTTAGCCATAAAATAATTTTATGATATACATATAAGTTATATATATATCATAAAATTGTTGATAAATTTTAAGTTCCACTTTTATTATATATAATAAAATTTCCACAGATTTAAGTTTGATGTAGCAAGTTGCATATATGAGTACAATTATATAATCTTCATATTCTTTTACAAATTCGCATGTGAATTCAATTCTATGCGTGGAAGAAGTATATATATTAGTGATGATAAAAGAGGAAATGAAGATAAAAGTTCTATATGTAGATGATATTATTATTGGTCACTTTTTATACTAACAAATAGTGTATGGAAAATAGTATATTTATTGATGTTATCTAGCACAGTATGATGGTAAAAAATATAGTTTTAGATGTAAATTTTATAAATAAGTAGATATCCACGGCGAAGTGTGGGCATTAGCCTCTAGGAGTTATGCTCAAGGACAGAGGTCTATCGCTGCGAAGAGATGTGGGAATGATCCGATATGATGGTAAGTTCAATGAGATGATCGGATAACAAACACTCTCATGAATTAACTCTTAAATATTATTTTTTAAAAATTTACATATATTGTTTCATATAATATTATTCTGGATATTATTATAGGTATCTATTAATTAAAATGGATTTGACATTATAAAAATATTTATAATGAACTAGAATAGATATTTTACAAATCTTCTAATTATTTAAAGTAAATGTTAAATTTAACATATTGGATATAAAATCAATTTATATAAATTACAAATCTTCTAATTATTTGCATATAAAATCATTTTTTATAAATATTATATATATTTCTTCGAAAACTTCATAATTAACCTTTTATTTCGCATTAACTTAATAAAAATCATTCCGCCGCGAAGCGCGGGTAATGTACTAGTACCTTATTTAAACCTGAGTTTTTCATCCATTGACCTACACGTGATTTAACGAGGTTTCTCCTTTGCGTTTTCTTCCCGCACACTCCCTGTTGTGTGCACACCCTCTCATTTTTTAAAGTTTGAGTTTTTACCTCTATATTTGAGTCTTCTTTTTCCATGTGTCCTCTCCATCCAACCATCTTTGTCTTTTTCTCCATGTCGTTTTCTCTCTTCCACTCACACTCTCACTCTCCACTAACTCTCTCCTCCCCCACTCAATCTTTTTCTCTCTCAATGCACCCATCTACTCTGCCCAACTACGTAAAAATTATAGTTATGCCATTTCTATTTTGATTAATTTTTTTAACAATTTCTTAATCATATAAATATCCTCATATCTTACTCTTGTGTGATATATCTAAGTGAAGGTCGTCATGTAATTTTTTTATCTTTTTTGCTATTGTAATATACAACTTTATGAACGTAACAAATATACGGATAAAATTTTAAAATTCTAATCATAAAATATGTGGATTAGATGTTAAAGAAATAACGAAGGTAGATTTTAATTCCATTTGGATATTAATTTTTTGTTTTATTATTACCAATTTTCATTGTCATATATTTCTATTTAAATAATGGCATATGAATGCTCTGAGAATTCTTGATCCGTCCACATTATTTCAAAATTAAAAATTAAATACATTTGAGTTTAGATTTTAACTTTATGACTCAATATTTACCATCTCAATCTAAAAAATATAATATATTTAACTTGACATAAAGTATGGATACTATTTTTTATATCAAATCTTATACACACAACAGATATCATCATGTCAGATATTTTCTAGAGCAAAATCAAATGTTAGTATCAAGTTCTCATGGTACAAACAACTATTTATATCAAAATTATAAGAATGGATGAAGGTTAATATAATATTAGGCTCACTTCTATAATTGTTGGATATCTACTATACATATTCATTAGCATTGAAATGAAAAATGATCGAAACGATTTTCCCTTTTTGTGCAAACCACTATATAAAAGTTTGATCCATGATGCTAAAACACCATATTAGCATGGGGCATAAACGATAATTAATAAAGAGAGTTAATAGACTGACACGACAAGAAAATGAGTCCACATTGATGTAATATTATGCTAAATATATAACGACATATGTTATCCTTCACGAAGTCAATTTGATAATAAGAGTATCCCACACATATGTTATTGCCATATACATTTAATTACATGATATACAATGATAACGACAAAATATATGAAGCAATATGTAATTCAATGTTATTACAGTAATTTTACAAAATATATGAAGCTATACATAAATCAATGTTGTTACATTGATTTTAGTATATATTATTTTCTTAACGAAGGCTTTAACTATTATAGACTAACATATACGAAGTTATCTAATATAATGTTTATTATCCCATTACAAAATTTAAATATTATTCAAACAATATAGTGAGCTGATATATATAAAATTCAAATATTCCTTATTTCACCAATGAAGTGCGGGTGAACAGCTAGTCTATTCGAGAAACATCAACTCAGCAATAACCTAAGTGAAACGTGGGGCATGATGTGTCATGACAATCTTGGGGTAGCTAACTTTGATTCTCTTGTGTTATTTCGTTTGTTTTTTTTAATTTCTTCTGTGGATTTCATCAATATATCTCTATATTATATCATTCAAATTTCGCGCGAAACAGAGACTCCTACTGCAGAGAATACTATCATATATTATGTACATTTTCGTAATTTCTTATTGTTCTCTGGACTACTATGCATTTTACCCGTGAGGTCTCTCCCTATATAAGAGAGCCTAGGTTCCCTTGAATTATAGATAACTTGTTTTTCCCAACATGGTATCAGAGCCAAAAACCTAGGGCTCTCCCACCCGTCGCCCCCTCCTCCTGGGCTTCGCCTCTCCGGCTCCCGCCCGGTCCCGGCACCCGCCTCCTCGACTCCCATGTCAGTCCCGGTCCCCGCCTCCTGTGGTCTGGCGGTCTCGGCACCCACCTGCCAGCGCCGGCTCCTTGTCCAGCGCGCCGCCTCCATCTTGCCGGCTTCACCCTAGTCGGCGCCACCTCCATCTTGCCAGCTTCACCCTAGCCAGCGCCCGCTCCCTGTTGCCTCCGTCGTAGCAACCTCTTTTGTCAGATCCATGGATTTGGGTGTGTAACATCTACATACGCACTCAACCTATGCAGTCTGTGTAGACACCTGGTTTTTA